>VZTO01023925.1:19396-127869 GCA_013400615.1 Syrrhaptes paradoxus | reverse complement strand
CCTGGATGCGTTCCTGTGTGATCTGATCTAGGTGTTCCTGCTCTGGCAGGGGGATTGGACTAGATGATCTTTTGAGGTCCCTTCCAATCCCTAGCATTCTGTGATTCTGTGATTCTGTGTGATTCTGTAATTCCAAATGGTTTAAGAGACTAGGCTGTACACAGCTGACTTTTCTTTTTTTCTAAAGGAAACCCTCATGCGCAGGCAGAAAGGGTACACAGTGTGATCCAGCTGGTCCTCAACAGGGAGATACACTGTCCCAGCAGCCCCATCCCAGGATGCAGATGTCGCTGCAGGAAATGACATCTCTCTGTGCTTGTGTCTGCTCCTCTCTGCCCTTGGAGAAGGAGTGCTGGTGCCTAATGCCAGCTTGTGGATTTGCTGCTGGGACCTGAGGTACTTCTGGAGCTCCTGCTACCTTTTTTACAGTGGCCTTAGTAGGTGTACAGTATTTATAGCAAAGCACATGACACTAAACCTCCCTGTTCTGTCAAATGCTTGAGGCAGGATTTAAAAAATTGTAGTGAGGAAGGACGTGCCTTGCAACTGCTCTTTACGCTCTTCTCAGTAGATACATACTTCAGAATTTAGTAATGCTTTTTCACCCTAATCAAATTCAGTTCTGTGCAATGTTCATGCATCTCCCTTGAAGAGGCATTAAGTTTGTAGTCCAAATTGTTGTGTCAAGAACAACTTTCTTCTTGTTTCTGACAATATTTTCATTTTAAATGGTTTGCTTTTAGTATAACACATTCTGATTATTATTCTTGATAAATGCACTGGTTTCTGGATCATCCCTGGAGCTTGCACAGAAATGGCAACAGCAAACAATTTAAACCAAAGCTGGATAAAACAGAACTTATAAGTGCAATATCTCCCTCTGCAGACACAAGCCTTCTGTAAGGGTAATTAATGATTCTTGTTAACAGCAAAATCTAATTTATAAAGGAGCCAACTTAAAACAATCATGAGGAAATGAGATAAATAATTAGCTGAAACAATGAAGATCAGTTGTGACACAATTGCAGAACAGCATTCAAGAGCTCTGGAGATCTAATGCCTTTCTCTTCATTAATCAGAGTAAACGTAACATTACAGATGTTACTTATTCAAAGACTGTTGTGTGTGCATATGAGTATATACAGCACGTCTCTGAGAACAGATGCCAAATCGAGTATATGTACTTCTCCTATTATTGTCTATGTGTAGAAGAGACTTTGATTTTTTTAATAGCAGAGTTCATAAGAACTTAAAAGTTCAGAAAAGCTATTTTTAAGCTAATATATATCTTTGGTGGGTACAATAAAACACAGCTTTCATGTTTCAAGTGTCGAGGAAGAACACTTGCAGTTCCCCAAATCTCCCTCAAAAGACAAATTAAACCAGAAAGAATTGCTGTAACTAGGTTCACCTTGTGGCACTCCCACCTGGGGAAACTCTGCAAGGTATTACCCAGAAATTATCAGTTCAGCCTGCAGATGCTGAAGCGATGTAATACTTGCCTGCAGTATTGGAGTGAAAAGTATAACTCAATGACTTGCCATCTCTGTCTATGCCAGTAAAACCCTAAACGTGTTTTCCTCTAAACTGTGAGCAGTTAACTGACTTCATGCTTTACAAGGAACCACCAGCTACAGCACCTTCTTGACAGATCAACCTTGCCTTCTTGAACTAGTCTAGTGGAAACAGTGTCTCTCCTTGCAAGCACAGTCCTTCACAACTGTCTGCATGTTACTTAATGGTTGAGCGTGTTTCTCTGCATACCTTTTACAAAGAATTTCAGCTTGCTCTCATCACCTTGCAGGCAGCTGAGTTAAAGCTGCCTCTGCCATCTCCCACACTGTAAAGGTTTTTTACAACTTGTGTGCCATAAGACTAGTTGAGAAAGACATAAGGGGCACCATGTGGGCAAACCCAACCATTCCACATTATTTGCTCCCACTTCTAAGATCCTTGTCACAGCTCACAGCTTAAGCTCTGGACAAAATGTTGCTCTCTTCTTGGAAACCAAGTTGCTGGCCCACAGGTCAAATTTTCTTACAGGTAGCAGTAATATGTATTTTCTAAGGAGCAGAGATCTGCTACATATTTCCCCTTCTCCAGCTTACTTTTTCTCACTAGCTCCTTGCTGAAATAGTGTGGTCACTGATGTGAAACAGAAAACCTGCCAGTGCACATTGGTCTCTAGCCATATGTTTTGTTATAGGCCAGGCTGACAACCCTGCTTGTTACTGTGGTTGTCTGATATTTCCCATGGTATGATCCTGTTTTGAGTAACTTTCAACTTTGCCAGGCACCATAGAAATTTTCTGTGCTGGGGGTATACTTCATGGTGAATTTATACATATACCCACACATATACTTATGCAGAAAATAATCTATCACTTCCGAGAAGGATTATGTAGAAAACTATGGTGTTCTTCCCATGCTAAAAATTTCTGCTGACCTTTTATTTGGAAAAACATAGGTCATCTCTCCCTTATCTTGAAATCTGGCAGCCTTTATTCCTTCATGGCCTTTACTCAAGGATGTGCCTTTTACCATCCCTTTGAGACTCTCCCCAAATTTGCCATTGTGCACGTCTTTTGAAAAATTATGGCTCTCAAGAGCACTGTAGGAGTATTTTAAGGTTGTGTGGGCTACAAAGCCATCATCTCTCTTGTGTTCTCAGTCTTTGGCCCATTGCATCATGACTTCTTTCCTGGGCAGTTACACAAGAAAGCCCCTCTCCCCCGGAACATTCCACAGTTTGGGAATGAAGACACTAGCATGAGAAGTATGAGATAGAGGGTGTAAATGCTATTAAAGCACAGGCACCTATATACCTACCTACATACATATACGTAGCAGTATTTTTTCAGCTAAAAGTTGAAATGAACAACAGCGTTTTAGGTAGAGCCAGGTCCTGTAGGTGATGGCAGAATAAATCTGCAGTACTTTCCTGACTGAGCGTCTTGGAGGATGTGGGGATGGACAGAATTTCTAGTTCCTGTTCTAGTGTAGGAGTCAGATATGTGATGAACTTTTCAGAAGTGCTGACCTGTGACAGTCCTGGGATAGCAGATGGAACTCTTAGAACCTGGGAAGCTTTCCAATAAAAAAGAAAAACACACATGGAATTTAGAAGTTAATTGTTTTGCAAAGAGACTTTTACAACTGCAGTTTTGGAGTTAGTGCTTAAATTCCGCCTAACTTTTACTTCAAGAGCCAGAATCTTTCTTTGGAAAGATTCCCCCTGAAGATTCTCCCTGCATGCAGTTGACTCCAGGTGGCTTTTCCATCTTCTAGGTCTTTCTACTGCTCAGTCCTCTGTGACACAGAGCCACTGACTTGACTCTTTCACCAAAGTCATCTTCAGTGGAAGAATATAGTCTTCTATAGTGCCAATGCTAGGAATGCATTCCCAAAGTCATAAATGTTCCCCTGCCTCAGCAGTAGGCTCAGCCAAGCTCTCAAAGGGCAACCGCTTCATGACCTGGGACTAGCCCAGGTGTAGGCAAGATTCACACCAGGGTCTTCCTAATATGTATGATGGATTTCTACCATCAGCTCAGCAAGTGTCAGAGACTTGTTTGTAATTGTTATGAAAAAGGTCACCGAGAACTTTGCTAGGTGAGAGACCTTTGCTGGGTTATCACAATGGGCCTCTGCAAATGTTATGGAAATGAACACTGTGGATCCTCCAGTGGGAAATATGATGGCAAAGTCCATGAATAATTCTGCCTTCATGGCAAAGGTTTGAATGACATGCAGTAAATTCAGCCAGTGACCAGTGCAGAGAAAGCAAAATGGTAAGTACCTGCTCTTTAGGTCAATTACCTCTTACCTGAATGCCAAAATATTTCTGCTGAAAAAAAACAGCATATAAGGAAAGGTAGAGCAAAACTGATATAATTTTTGGCTTTTCCTAACTTTGGTTGTTTGACCATGCAACTTCAAAGTTTTTTCTTTAATATTCTTTAATTCTCTTAGTTTCCAAACACTGTTTTATGCTTCTTTTGTCATCTGTTGTTCCCACTTTCTAGGTGTTGGTTTCCTTCCTCCATTGCTGTGCTGATGCTTCTTGGAGTGAGAACTCTCTTTTTAATTAGTGTCTATGTGGCACCTAGCACAGCGGGCAACTGAATCTGATCCCAAACACATCAATTATGTACCTTGTTTGGGTCACTTCACACCTGTTTATGTGATTTGTCTGGCCAAATACATAGGCAGCTTCTGTGCAGTTAGAGACCAATTTGAAAATCAGTCAAGAGGCTAGACAGCACATCAGATATGATGGATCAAGACTTCAAAGAAGGCCATAACCCAAAATTGCTGCTGCTGAACCACTTTTGGAAAGCTGATCCATTCATTGCTCCATGAAAGACTGTTGCTTGTCAGAGGTTAAAGGGATAGTACATTTGTTTACTGGGAGGGATCAGAGAAAAAAAAAGGAAAAAAAAACAAAAAAAGAAACCAGTGTATTGTGTTCTAATCCTGACTTTCCGTAGGCAGTGAAAATGAATTGCAGTATGTGGAAACTGTCAACATGCTTCACTGTACATCACAGCGAATAAGTATACAAGAAGGCCCATGTCTGAGAAAACAAACAAACAAAAATACCCAAGAATCACTACTGTGAAGTCTTTGTTCTGGGATGTGAGAATTTCTTATGAGTTGGTGAGAGAGGAGTGTGACTTTAGCAACAGAGGAACTAAAAAATAAGGCAGAGGAGAGAGAAAGCTGGAGCTGCAGTCAGCTACAAAAAAGATTAAATTTGGGATAAAGTAGTACTATTTTCCAACATACGTTATTTTGAGAATGTGATCTGAGACTCTTTTGATCTCAGTTAGACAACACTGGAAATCATGGTAGTGAAAGGAAGAAGAAAGACACAGTAAGGTTTTCAGTGGCTTACCGCTGTAAGGTATGCTAATAAGGTACTGATATGTGTTAGTATTTGCACACGGTGCCTGCAGTGAAGGCCAAGGCAGAGAACATCAACCAAGGAATGACTGAGTGAGCAGGATTTCAAGGAGAAGAGTGAAGATGTGAGACACGTAGAGTTTGGGACCACAGGGAGAAAAAGTGTGATTTATTTTAATGAAAAGTTTGATCCAGCACCCACTGAAGTCAGTGGAAATGTTTCTGTTGACTGGTCCCTGGCGCAGTGGTGTAAGCTATAACAGATGTGGTCAGCATGAGTTGCAAGCTAAAGGCACAATGAAACATAGACAACCATGAACAAGAGTCAAGAAAAGACCATCAGCTCCACAAAAGGTTTCATTACTGGTATGTGCTGCTGCCAAAGGCAAGCATTTAATCCCTGCACTTTTTTCCACCCAAGTGGTGTTCACTTACAGGTGGGTTTAGGTGTACAGCTCTTCTAGTTACTACTGACACACACTGGCTATGAGCCACACATACGATTTCTTGGAATCTTTTTTGTCTTTCACATAGTGATGTGGTTGTGATTTTTAACAGCAAGAGCGATGCATTTCAGCATGAAAGAAGACTGACATCTGACTATGAAGTGATGATGTGGATATTTTCCTGATGATTATTTAATCAAAGAGGAGGTCTGAGAGTGTCAAATGAGTTCCAGCAGTTTATCAAGAGCCAGTTATAGAAGGAAGCATGCTCTGAATCATCAGTGTGATAATTACCACTGACATTTCCCCAAGGGGAACTGCGCTTTTAATTGTTACAAATATAATCACACTTCTACAGAGAAGTGGGAACAGAATCCTTTCAAGCCCATTTCTGGAAATAGAAATGTCTGAAGTTTCCATGTGAAAAAAAATTGCGATAAGAAATTATTTGGTACAGCAGAATAAATATGTCATTGCAAAGGTTAACTAAAATACCAGCTACAGTACTCTAATTTCCAGAAGAAAATACATTTAATAAGGGTCTCTGGGTTAAGTCCTGGCCCTACTGTAACTGCAGCTTCCTTAGCTGGGCTGGAGTTGATGGAGTTTTAGTGCTGAGGAGAGGAAGGGCTGTGTGGTCCTGCTGGGTGAGCAGGAGCTGTCTCTGGCTCTTCCACCCCTGCTTGTGGCCACAGAGGAGGTAACCTTCATCGTAACCTAAGGAAAGGCGGCTTGAACTAGAGCCTAAACACTTCTCAGGGAAAGACATGTCTCACCTACTCACAGTGAAAGGGGCTGTGGGCAGCAGCTCTCAGGCTGGCACAGAACACATAGCCAAAGACACCGCAAAAGCCAGTCCTCTCCCACGGCAGCTCTAACGTGACTGGTCACATGCAACCACTCTAAGGTGATTTTTCTCAAGGACAGATCAGAACCAGTTGGCTATATTTTGTCTCCCTTCAGCTCCCTATTGCAAACAAAAGCCCTTGGTTACTCATATTCTTCATTTCAATCTGGCAAGTGTGTAAATTGTGGGATTTTTCCTGACAGAATGCTTGAGAGTGAAGGTCTTCAGTGTAGACACTAACTTTTCAGGTGATAAGTCTGGCTGTCACTTGTAGCCTGCTGAAATGAACTGAGACAAAAAGGTACTTGCTGCTACTTGCCAACTACAGCATTGTCTTTATTATTTAAGGTAGCACTCCTGGCCTCAGGATAAGAGAGTTAAGTTCTGTAGGAATAGATTGTCTTCTACTTGACTAGCTGATATGGCTGGAAAAAAATGTAATTTTTATCAGAGTAGCAAATCCCTTTTTTCCTGTCAACTGCAGTAATTTACAAAAATATCTTAAATTAAAAGTGATATCAGGTGTTTTAGCTTCTCTGCTGGCACAGAACAGCAGTACCGGGTAGGGGAAGTAGTCCTTCTCTAGTAGCATGTACTTTGTCATATGATGCCATCACCATCATGGGCTGCCCAGTCCCCCCATTTGCCCTTCCACTTGTTCCTGTGCTGCAGGTCACAGACAGGATGTTTTAACTAAACTGTGATTTATAGAAAGTTGCAGTTGTGTTGTTCAGATGTGTTGATTTAGCTATCAGAGGCTGAACATCAGGAGGTAATACAATCTGATAAGCAATCTACATGATTTAGGATTTCAGCCTCCAAATTTGTGAGAAAAAAAAACCCCAAACTGTTCGGTTAAGAACTATTTGGTTCTATTCCTTTTTCATTAAGGACCTTAGCCCTTCTTCAATTGAAATCAATGGAAATTCAACTCTAGGTTAAGCAGACACCACTCAGTAACACTGACAGAGCTATGCCAATTTAGCTTGGCTTGCATTTATTCTATTAGACTGCAATGCTCTCCTCTCCCTCATAGCTAAAATCAAAAGGGATGGTTTTGTCCTGTGTAAAAAAAGAGAATACACAGAGAAAAGAAGTAAACAGAAACAAAATGTAAAAATATACTAATCACTTCCTTAAGTGGTTAAAAATGGAAGAAACAGTATATTCAGAGAGTTGTAAATAGCTTAAAAGGGTACAGTTAAGTGATTACAGCAAGATTTTGTTAGATTTTAGATAAGTGAACACCATATAAAACTAAAAAAAAAAGCAGAATTTGCACACATTTTTACTCTGAATGTGCATACAATTTGAGATTGCACATGCAAGTAATTATTTGCTATGTTTTTTGCATTTTCACTTCTTGCATGCATGCACCATCTTGGAAACTGCACATAGAATTTAGGTGCATGTGTGCATATGGAATTTCCGGAAAAAAACCCAAACAAACCACAACCCCCCAACAAACCAGTTTCTCTTTTTATGGGGCTGTGCGTGATTAAGACTTCATCATCTTGCAGATCTGTTTTATGACGTTGCTTATAATCAGAGTTCCTTCAGAGATGGACAAGTCCCTGATCCACCCTCTATTCACCGCCCATCCTCTCAGTCATTGCCATAAAGCCCCATGGAGCTTTCCAGCTTTAGCTTCTGTGACATTGTGTTTGCCGTGGGTCTGACAACAAAACTTGGGTTGTGGTAGCAGTAGCTGGGTTTTCAGACCAAGTGTTTCACAGGTCCAGGTTTTCTTATCTGTCAAGATCAAACTGGACTAGGCGAATTCATCCTGTTATGGCCAAGTCCTTGTGCTTACCTTAACACTTACAGAAAAATTACAGCTTGCAAGACATGTTTTCGAAATGAGGCCAGTGCTTCGAAGGGCTTACTGCATTCAAGAGGTATACAGACGATGCTAAGCCTCTGCAGTAATGCATAGCATTTACATTTCACAGACTACTAAAAGCATGGAGTACTTTAAATTATAAAAATAATTTTACAGTGACAACAGGTTGTTAAAATAAATCTTTAAAAAAGCCCTGAAGAATTTGGCAGGAATTTGCTCACTTCAGACTTAAAGTATATTCCAACTTCATATAACCACTTTTTTCTGGATGTCTCAAGATGTTGCTTCCAGTGCAGAGTTGGAGAGCTCTGAGATCATTCTCTATGGAAAAAAAAAATTCACTAAACACTTCATGATGTCAGTTGATTTGACTGATCACAGTTGATGTGATTTGACATACCAGAGCACTGTGATTCACGAGCTAAGAGAGAAAGACTTTTTAGCAATTTGTTCCCAACTTATAATGTGACATCAGCGCTTCTTGAAAGATAATCCAACATAGAGTAGACATCCCATTTTCTAAAATTCCATCTCCGTTTATACTGTTCCAGCTCATATTCCTTAGTAAGCCTTTAGACTTTGGTCTGCTTAAGATTAACACTTTTTTTGTTTTGCATTATGAACATTTATCTCTCATCAGAGAAGATAAGTGTCCCTTAGGAGAGACAAGAGAGGAAGATTTGTGAGACCTAACAGATTTGTACAAGAGAATCATGACAGTTATTTCATAATGGAAAGATCCTCAGAAAGATAATTCTTTAATGTACAGATGAGCTTGCTACCTTAGCAGATGTTCACCTTTTAAATAAAAATATGCTTTTAAGAGATTCTCTGAAATGTCACAGTTATCCCCATTACTAAAATATATCTTGATTTATACTATTACAGGTTTTGAAATATTCCTAAGCAATAGGTTCTGAAAGCCATACTTTACCTGCCCCACAAGACATTTAATTAATTCCATACTTTCATTGTAGACACTGCAATTAAAATAATTCTTGACTACCTCATGGAATTTTAAACATTTTCAAGAAATGAATTCAATACAAGATAGTGTGTGTGTAATTCTGCAACTTGGTCTCCCAGCTGTGCAATAAATTGCTGGGAGAAACAATTAGTGTAGAGTCATTTGTTAGAGAATGAACCAAAAATGTATCTAAAAATGCCAGTACTAAATGTGCTGACAATTAAGAGCAAATTATTTAGCAGAGATGCCATGTGTTCATATGTTGCTTCAGCTACATGCATTTGATGTCTAGCACCACATTTTTGTTTAAGACATAATTGCACATTTTGTTCAATTTTGTATCTGTACTGAAATAAGGTGATATGATGCCAGCACTTTTGAGGCACGACTCCCCAGTGACTTCAGTTATCACCATACCTTTTCATTCCAAGGGCAAAAATATTTTTAATTAAATGTGATGCAGGCCTTACTCATTCATTTTGATTATTTTTCCCGTGCCCCCCAGAAAGTTTTATAGGGCAATAGAATGAGAAACAGAAATGACTTACTGTGGAATTGATGTTACATGAAAAGATCTCCCAGGGGAAGCAGTAAGACTGTCATTGCCCAATCAACTGAAAACTAGACCAGACAAAGCATTTATTAACCCTTTGCAGAAGACATTCCTGCATTGGCTGGGACTTCTAGGATGATCTACAGGCTCTCAAGCCCACACAGGCTACTCAGAAGAATAACTTGTGGTGAGTCATTACTTTTGGTTACAAAAGCACCTAGACAGATACACAAAATTTGACTTCACAGTGCACACAAATTACTTAAAAAAAACTTAAAAAAAAATTTGATAGTGTTTAAGAATAGATTTAGTGTTTACATCTTTCAGATGTGCTTAAGTAACTAGGAACTGACCCCTACCCCTTCAATAAGAACATAAGGAACTTCTAGAACTGAAATTGCTTCTTTCTTTGAAGTCTAGAGAACACACAGCTTATTGAGAGAGGCCAATGGCAATGTTTCATCATCAGTGTTTGGCAAGATACAATCTTAACCTTCCACAGACTGTGAAGTCCGACATGTTCCCGTTTATCTGCACTTCAGTATGAAGCTGAAATCAAAATGAAATATGGAGATGCAAAGGAAGAACAAAACAAAAGCACACAACTTATACAAAGTTTATCCAAATTCCAGACTGTGGCCTAACTCTCCAAACAATACTACACATATCCTTAAAATCAGAAAGCTATTTGTAGAGCAATAGATTTCAAAATCTGTTGTGCTTCTGTCACTTTTCAATCAGACTTTTTTCAAGACGGCTTAATTCACTTCTTCCAAATGTGTTTTGGATAACACTAAATGAAAGCTACTGTATCATGCACATAAGATTGTTGTGAATTAATAGCACTTCACAGTTAAAAAGGCAGGGAGAAGATCTATTTTAGCACTCATAGCAAAGAAGCAACTTCTCTTTTGCTATACTTGATAAGTGCCTGGTGCTTCTTTCAACAGTGAATCAGGACAATGGGCTGGGAATCTGCTAAAAAGGATCCAGGAACTCACACGCTTGTCGCCCTCCTGACAAAACTCTAAGGCTTATTACTTCAAGCTATGTCCAGATAAAAACATCTGTATTATTCATATTGAATAAGTATATTGTATATAGATCTATCAAATAATTTGTAAATATCATGCATTTATAGAGAACATCAATAATATCCTGTTATTAATTTATTCTGTATTGGTAGGTCATACCATAGTTTCAGAGGGGGTTGATCAGTAGCATAATCCATAAGAAAATTAAACCAGTTCATCACTGAATAGATTAATTTTCTTCTGATTATAGTTTTTAATTTCAGTTTTTAGAAGCTTTCAAATCCTTTCACCACCCTGAAAGACAAGTGTTATTATCCTTACCTCCACAGAGTCTGGTCTTTCCAGAAATCTCAGCAGAATGAGAAATCATGCAGCTATGTCCTTTCATTCAGATCCTCTTTCATAATAGATTTCCGTTTTTGACAGTGAATCAGTAGAGCATGGTAGAGAAACGGGATAACTAAACTTCCTTTATCTGTGCAAAAGTTTTTCTGGCCAAAATGCTGGCAACATTAAATTCAGCAAAAATATTGTTAGCCGTAGGGTCCCAAGGACATTTTTCTGTCCTCTCAGTCCCCTCCAACCCACACTGTAATCCACTTTTCTGCAAGTAAGCCATTTTATCCAAGACCTTTGTTCTCCATATAATGGGCATTTCTTAGGCTTCTTGATTTGGATCTTACCACCCTTCTTCTTTTAACCTACTAACTTCAACAGCACCCATCTTTCCTGCATTATTGCCCTTTCATTATCTCCTTTGATCAGTTCTTATTTTCACATTTCCCTTTCACTGAGGATGTAAGCATGCTCAGGGACAGTATAATTCCTGAACCTTCAGCTATAACTGTGTGGATAACCTCTGACTCTCCCTTTCTCCAAGCTTACCTCTCTTTTATGGCCACTCCATGTCTTTAAACTATTGCTTATTCTAAAATCTTCATTTCTTGCCAGTAATTTCTAAAGCTACCTGTTTTTCACCCTCTTGTCCTAGTTAATTTTATATTCAGCCTTATTAGCCTCTTCCATTTTGCTTTTTTCTGTTCTTTTTAAAATATTGCAGTGAAAGCTGTTTTCTTCTGGTAATCTGTGGCAGACAAATCCTTCCTTCCTTCCTTCCTTCCTTCCTTCCTTCCTTCCTTCCTTCCTTCCTTCCTTCCTTCCTTCTGTTGTCCTTTGTCTTCCTTTTGTTCCCCAAGTTCACTTCAAACTCCTCATTCTTGTTTGCAGAGCTGTCATCTGTATCTTTAGTCATGTTTAACTTCTCACTCTTTTCTTGACTTCTCCTATTCCCGTTCCCATTAGCAGAGAAGGGCCTTACCAAGACTTCATTGTCTTTCTCATTTTAGGAACACAAGCATTCTAACGCATTTGGCAGTGCAGGCAATACCTTCCTCTTCCTCCTGCCAGTCTCCTCATTCTCTCTTCTCATTCAAGCCCTTTCTTTTAAGGGATCATTTATTTCTCTGGGCCAGCAGTCTGCAAATTCTATCTTCCCTGGACAACTGTCCTAGAATATTTGTCTATTGTTATTTTATTACATTTTGAAAACAGTGCTATAATTCTTTAATCAATGGAAAGTTCTATGCCATCTTATTATCAGGGCAGGGCAGTGCTTCCTATTTAAATACATAATGCCATTGTATTAATGTACATGTTAAAATAAAAACATTTTGGCATAGTTGTGTTCAGATCTGATCCAAATTCACTTTCTTTCCATTTAAAAATATTTTTCTGTGATGGTGGGCCAATGAACTCTTTCTCTTGTTGAAAGTTGTGTAAGCTTAAGTCTCCTCAGTTTATTAAAGAAAATATTAAGAGCTGTTTTGATTGTGATCTATAAATGGGTAGAGGTATTTTAACAGCAGTGAGTTCTTCAGACTACCAGACACAGTGTTATTCAACATCTAGAAGCTGAATATATAGAAATTAAGATGGCAAGTAAGATGCAGCCTTTTAAGAGTGAGAGTAATTAACCTTTGGAATAACTTTAATAGATACCCAATGAATTCTTCTTTATTTTAAACCTTTAAATCAACATTGGATATGTTCCGAGGTATATAGAGCCTAGTTCAGACAGAAGTTCTGAGCTTAACACAGGGATTTCTGGATGAGTTTCCACAATTGGCCATCAGATAAGATGACTGTCATCCTTAAAGGTTATGGGCGATGGCCTGGTCCCATTCAAGTAAATTAAAATACTTTTGGTTTTAGTGGGGTCAAGAGTTTAACGTGGGCACACACGAAAACTAGAGTTATCCATGGGCAAACAACAGCCAGACCTCCCTCTGCCCTTCGGTTCTTGCGGGCCTGTGGCAGCTCCCACATGCCAAAATGTCCCAAGGCAGCCTCATGCCAACAACACTTTCACATGGTTCTCACTAGCACTGGTCTATCAAGTGACATGACAGCTTTAAGTGTTTTAAGCTGCACACCCTATTTTCATGCCTTGCAGAATAGGAATGGGTTTTGATATATGCTTCAAGATAAGCAAGTACTTTGCAAAGCTGAGGTAAAACATATAACACTCTCAGTTGGTTAAAAAGGTGGTTATTTTCTTGTTGGTAAAGGAGACGAGAGGGTATTTTAATTTTGTTTGTCAGGTTAGATTTCCTGAGAGGTTGCATCATGTGAAAGAAACCTTTCAAACCTTTCATGCTGCAGCAGAATTTAACAGTGTGTTTCTTCCCATGAGGCCAGAAACGTGTTTCTGAGGGCAATAACCCTGCATTGAAAAGCTACTGTCCACCAACTCTGAAATCTAAAATTCTCTATATAGCAGTTCAGGCTTCTTGTCACAGTTTCACCTTGAAGTGTTCACTTTGGGAGGTGCTTGTTTTTCACCACATCACTGAGCAGAACACTGTTGAGTTTTTTGCCTGTTTGCTGGCATTTACCAAATTCAAAGTAGGTTGGATTTTGGCAATGCCAGTATCCAAATCCTGCGGGGTGCTAAGGAGGATTTGTTTTTATTTTAAACTCTAAAATACCTCTGAGGACATGGACCTTTGGTTCTGGGAACTGAACTGACTAATTTATTGTACATCTCTGAATAGCCATCAGATGATAGCACCATGGACTGTTATAATTAAAAAGAAAAGTAGACAATGAATGCTCTACTGAGAAACGTATTTGAATGATTTTAATAAATTATGCAGGGTTTTTAAATGTAGGTGATCATCTGGCAAAGGTTAGGTTGAGCCCATCACTCATTTCACTTGTGACCTGTCAAGCACATTAAAATACAAACATCTACTAGTAAGAAGCTAATGCTTTAGACTACAGTACCTCCTCACCTTCCTGCTACTCTGAAGTTCCCAAAAGAAATACCAGGTCATTTCCAATAATGACCACACAATCAAATGATCAAGTATAATTAGAACAAGAGATTAATCATTTTTGCCGGCGTCTGCACTCCTGCTTAAACATTGTCCACATGCTGCTACGTAATTAAACACCTAACCGCCAGCATTTCTCTCTTTATCTCTCCCTCTCACCCATCTTGACTTGCATGTTAACATCAGACTGGAAAATGTCAGAGAACCAGGGTCTACTCCCACAGAAACCAACAGCATAACTCCTTCTGGCTCCAAAGCTTACTTCCCCCATGTGTACATGTTTACATGCTCATGGCTTCATAGAAAAGATAAATATTTTGCTTAAAAATTTAACTAAGCCTAATTTAAAGAAAAAAAATGCAATGGTCTTTGTTGCATATCAGTACATGCTTTTCTCTTTAATAAAAGATTAAGATCCATTAACCCCAAAACTGTAAAATCTCATCCAAAATAACAGTGCCTAATGCTAAAGCTGGCTTATGAAGTGTGGGGGGACAGATAAAATGTCTTTTCCCTTGGGTTCTCTTTTTTCTTTTGCTTTCCTTTTCAAATGACCCTTCCCAAATAATAGAAGTGTTTTATGTTTCAAATGTACCATATGGCATGACGTGAGTGCAGTTTAATTACATATTAGCATATTCTTACAAGGGTTGGCTGTTTAAAGCAGCTTGACAAAACATGAATTGAAATATTTGCATGAACACTTTTGGAGTAAATCTGTCTTTGTTGTTATGAACACTTTTTAAAATTGTGGATGTGTGATGATCTCACTAAACTTTCACAGCATGATATTGTGAAGCAGCAAGAAGAACTAGATCATCCTTTTTCTGTTTGGGATTTTAATTGTTACATTAAGGACTACTGAAACATATGAATGACAGCATCTCACAGCTCCCTATGACTACCTGATTTTCACTCTCCCTTCAAACTTTGAGGTAAAAAACAAATAAAACTAATGATAAGGTCTATATTCCTTTAAAATACAAAGTAGTGAAATTTGCTGGTCAAGATTCACCCTGCTTTCTGTCTCATTAAGAATGTTTCTTTACTGATACATTTAACCATCCTTGTGCTGTTCTCAGCACTTGCAGATGATCAATGGCATCATTTGGAGTCTTAAGAAGGAAGCAATTAGCAGCAAATTTATATGAAAGATTTCTCTGAATATGAACCCTCTCCTACACTCTGCCTTCTCTCCTATTAGTTCCTCTACCGTTGCGAAAGCATCATATTTAAAATACCTTTCAAACAAAACAAACTAAAAAATACCTACCCAGACTGTCTATACATTGTCTGCTGCCCTTGGATGGTGCTGGGAACATACTTCTCTTTGGTGACTGAAAAACCAGTTTGAACACTTTTGCAAATTAAGACATGAGTTTCATGGAATTACTTCTGGTGATAAACACACACAAGTAATCATTTGAAGGCTCAGACCCAACATTTGTTAAGTGGTCCAGATCTTCCCTGTACTGACATTTCAAGTCCCCAGTGCTCAGTGAATTTGCGGCAATCTCCAAATGTGCTCCAGCAATCCTTTATCAGTGACATTCTCCTCACAGTTGGTCTTGAATTGTTTTTATTTTACTTCCCGTGGGTAAAATTCTTGGCTCTCTATGGTCTGGTTAAAACCTATATACCCCTGAAACCGACAGAAGAGGGATTATGTGGAATTCATATGGTCCATTGGCCGGGTGCTGGCTCCATCCACATAGATGAATGGCATCCATGTCAAATCGTTAGTCTCCCCAGAATGGTCTCTGCAGTGATAAAGACGACTCATGTTTCATGGAGAGCAGTGGGCCAGCAACATCTGATCAAGCTTTTCCCATCACTTGTTCCAGCCACTCTTGGACTGAACGTTATCTTTGGTCAATTTAAAAAAAATATATAAAAGGAGCATTCAAGAGTTTGTCAGTAAAATGTATGTCTAATCCAATTTCTGGGACAATTTCCATTTTTAAGCCTGATTTTAGCCTTGGCTAATTTTCTGTAATCAAAATAAAAGCTACTTTTTTCATGAGACATACAAAAATAATACCCTTTCCACTAGTAAGCTGCGTGGGAAGAGGAGAACAGCTACTGGAAGGAGTCATGACGTCAGGAATAATTAGTCATTTTAGCATGATCTCTTTGATAGGTGATCTTGGTCCTAGTTACAAAAGTTGCCATTTAAAATTTGTTCTTTCTCCCGATCCTCCATATGACTGTTAGAGTGCATTAATTTTCCCAAACCAAAACACAAATCATTACGCTCCATGCACATAAGTCTTTTTGAGAACAATCTTCTCTTCTGTCCATTTGTACTTGGGGATACTGTCCTTTCACATGGTCTGTGCATGGGTAGAGGCAGCTTGTCAGGCAGGGATGGAGCTAATCTGAAACCACAGGGCCAGGGCTCAGCCTCTGCTGGTAGAGAAAAGAGAGAAGAAGGCAGAGCCTGATCAAGGGTTGAGAGGGCGTCTGGACAAAGCTTTCAGCTCTTGGTGCAAAGGTGCTGTGAGTTTCCTGGTAGTTTCAGTCTCACTCCTTGTCCTGTGGGGCAGCAGTCAGCCTGGGCTCTGCCGTTCATTGCAGGCAATGGGACTGTTGCATTGCCCTCTGCTATTTTCTGTCCTACTTGCTTTCCTGGTGTTTGGAGCCAAATCTGGTTAAGATGTTTATCCCCACTCAGATGAAAAGTCACTCATAAACAAGGCAAGCAAAATTCTCCTTTTACTTGTTTCCCTGTTGGTAGTGTGCACTAGTCTCGCTTGCTCCCTCAGAGAACAATGGCAGGGAGCACACGAAGGACAAGAGGGTGAGAAGAGGATGCTATCTCCCCCCACCTTCTGAGGTGGGGGAGTGCACTGCCAGAGGACACCATATGACAGTGAGGTAAAATGGTCAGGGTTTCCTGTGAGACCTTGGGAAAGGACTGTAGGGTTTGGGTCAGATTAGGAACAGAGCTAGAAAGGTGGTGGCAGCAAACAGTGTAGAAAAAAAATGATGGAAAGAACTGTCTGAGGGGCAAAGAAACATGGACAGGCAACAAGAGAGAGGGAACATGATGGCAAGTAATGGAAGAAAAGGATGAAAAAGTACAGGGAGGTGAAAAAGGGAAAGCTGTCTTTGGACTGGGGAGATCTGTTCTAGTACGGGCTCAAGAACAGAGCTGTTGCTCTGCAGGTAGCTGTGCAGACAGGCAGTGATGCCAAGCTCCAGCCCCATCCTTTGGACACATCAGCATGGCATTGTTGTCGCAGCCTATTCCTTTAGGAGTTCACCACCAAAATCATTACGGTCTCTGAACAAACAGGTGCATTCCCTCTCCTCCACATCAGGGAAGGGGAAACTATTTAGGACACTTGGTTTCTTTGGGTAGGCCGAAGTGTTAAGAGTGTCATACTTATCAATCATCCACATTACTAATAGTTCAGTTAAATAAACTTTTTTATTAGGACAACTGTGAAAATGGGCTATGTGGCTTGGCATATTCTAAGTGTAACATGGGGTTTCAGTTTTGCTGTATATTTCTGAAACTTCTGCTGAAGACAGCAGATATCTTGCATAGTCCGTTTTTACTGAAGGACATTTGAGGCACCTAAATCAGAACCAGAAAATATGACTCAGAACTGGACCAATACCAGTTGATTCATACCTGAAAGTTTGCAGTGAAATGTCTCAGCTCCCTAAAACACAGGTGAAATTGGGTTTTAAATTTTGGCTTCGACCAGTCTCTTTCTAAATGGCTCTTTTGGTGATGTAAGATATTCGGCAAGTACAGAGGCAATAATACTGAGTTACAGACCATATTTATAACTTCTGAGGTCTCAAACAAAGCCATAAATTTACATTCCATCATTCCCAGACAAAAATAAACAGAGCCTGCTATTTCTAATCCATTCCTCCTTTCCCTTGGTGCTGATTAGATTGCATATCCTGAAAGGGATGAATTCAGGCTCTTCTGAAGTTATTTCTTAGAGGTTCATTTGTGATTTAACGCAAATGTTTTGTAGATTTGAACGATATATGGCACAGCTGTTCCTTCTGCATATGACAACTTTTGTCTAAGCTCTTCCAAAGGAAAAAAAATCAACTCACAGCTATTCATTTGCCACAGGATGTTGTGGCCTTCTTAAAGCCTGAAGAACATCTAATTCCAGAGTCTCAGATGGGGGATGATTTTTGCCATCACTTATCTGACACTAATTCCATGTTTAGAATACTGAGGGCTGGTATGTTTTTATCTTCTCTCTTAAAAAAGGAAAGACATTTCCTGGGCCAAAATGAAATATCTTGTAATGAATTCTGATAAGCCTGGAGTAACCAAATAAACTTCAAGAATTTACAAGTAATTAAAGTATCAGTGTTCCAAATGCAATAATGTGTAAGAATTTGTTTCTGCAAAAATAAATGCCCCGTGTGACTTAGCTGAATCCATGTTACTGGCAACTGTCCGTATTTCCCCTCTTAGATGTTACATTTGTGTTTCAAAAGCAAGTGGCTAACACCAAGCTCTCTGGCTTTCTCTTTGTACTGCTGTCAGCCTATTCACGTGTAAAACAGCACCCCACTGCCTAACCCCTAATCGGCACTGAAATCCAGAGCAGCCATTTCAGGTTTGGGGTTTCTGGGTCAACTTTACCTTGCTAAGGCTGTGGGTGGTGCCTCCACAGGCTCTTTCCCCTCAGTAGACCACTGCTAAAAGACGAGCACACTAATGACTAGAGTAGTTTTATAAAGGTCAATGCTTCCAGCAATCTGAAGATAAACCCCATGTTCCTTTGCCACCAGTGATCTACCTGACTCATAGCCAACAAGGGTGTTTTAACTTCTCCTGTTGGAAACCAACATACACTAAACTGAAGGACAGAAGTACATCACAGTATCAAATCTCACTAAACAATACATGGATTCAAGTAATTGAATATATTACATGAGTAACAAAAGCATCAGGCTGATACGTTATGTATACAAAGGCCTCCATCTCTGCTTATTCCACACGTCCTATCTGACTAGACCTTCAGAGCCAAAAAATGTTAGAATTCAGTGACATTTGAAAACATGCATTGATAATACAAGAGCATTACACTTGTGCTGTAATCACCCGAAACCAGATAATTACAAGCCCAGGAAATTTGGGGTTAAATTGTGCTTCAGTGCAATGCAAACACATAAAGATGTGGAAATACAGGGCTAAGAAATAGCAGCTCTGCCCTTACCAGAAATGTGATGGAATAAAGAAAGCTAGGGGGAAGACAGATTTGTGTTTTCAGTCCCAGATAGATTATACTGATTTGCCATGACTTTTTTCCAGACACCTCTCTCTTCTCAGAAGAAGCAGAATGAAACGTTTTGGTATTTAACAGCACACATTCACAAGAATTACATGAAATGTTAACCTGATGCTATCATTCCTTCTAAAATCATAACAGTTAGCTGAAGTAATCATTGATAACAACTGCCTTCTTCCAAATCTAGCCTGTTCTGATGATTTATATTAATTCAAACTGTATTGGAAGTTTAACGTATCTGCACTATTCTGCTGTTATGAACTTAGACTAAAAATGCTGGACAAGTATTCCAACTTTTGTTGGTTTATTTCACTGTCAATTAGCAACTGATTAAAAGATCTGCTAGAAAATTATGACAAAGTCATCTCATTTCCAGTGTTATAGTACCACAAAAGGAGGGAGGCCAACATCTGAGCTTTGACATGAATAGGAGGGGGTGGATTCTTTCTTGAATGATAGAGCTGCCTTATGGAAAGTAAGTAGATACTCCAGACTATTTGTTCTTTGCTTGATATTTTTCCTCAGTCCTCAGTTTCCTCTCAGAGTAAATCCCTCTTTTTTTTTTTTTTTAAAAAATATTTTTATATATTACTAAATTTTCTATAAAATTAAATTTTTTTTTTTTTTAATTTTTTAATTAGTTTTCGAGACAGGAAACTCAAAGCAGAGGGAGCTGCAAGTATCATGCTGGTACTTTTGCTGAGGTCTATACTTTATTGGTGGTTTGTAGCATCCAGAAGCAACTATATTATTAAAAGTCAAGTGTTAGAAAGAGAACGAAGTCTGAGCTCACTGCCAGGGAAAGAAAAAAGAGCTGTCTCATACTGCCTTCTCTCAGCAGCATGGAGAGACACAAGTCCCACGAGCTCTCATGAACTCTACACTTCCTTGTGTTCAGTGGAAGGACACTTGTGTTCAGGTTCTGGACAAACATCAGGAAACACTTTATCACTGTGAGGGTGACTGAGCAATGGCACAGGCTGCCCAGGGGGGTTGTGGCATCCGCCTCCTTGGAGATATTCAAAAGCTGTCTGGACATTGTCCTGGGCAACTGGCTGAAAGCAGCCCTGCTTGAGCAGGGGGCTGGACTGGATGAGCTCCAGTGGTCCCTTCCAACTTCAGCCATTCTGTGAGAAGATTTTGTCACAGGTATACTTATTTTACACAGGTTTAATTCAAGATTTAATTCCTGCCTTACACAACCACCTTGATTTTGAGGACAATGAGAAATTTTAATCTGAAAGTTATTTTATCTTCTAAACTGGATGTTTAATCTTTTTTGTTAAAAAGATCAACATGAAAATTAAAGAATAAATGTGAAGTTATGGCAAATGTCTCTTGCACAGAGAGTGTGGATAAATGGGACCTTAAATTCTTTTACACAAGCAATATTTTTGTCTTCCCTCTTTGAGTGCTGCCTGGTTAATGCTTATGGACTGTGATGGAATCATGCGTGTCATTCACACTAGGGCAGATGCTGGCAGGAAGACCCACTCCAATAAATCATCTGAATGCCTTTTATGTCTCTGACGGTTCAGAACAAGTTACTACAGTATTAGAAACAATGACCTCACAGAAAAATCAGATTCTGCACCTTAGGTCAGCTTTTCTGGGTAAATAAATAAACAAAACACAAACCCAAGGAAAAATTACAGGTATTTCTACAGGAAAAGAACACGAAAAGGTCTGGGCTATATATACATCAAGGAACTTGATTTCAGATGGTCTTAGCTTGTTCCAGCATTTCTTCCATGTGTTTTACTTACTGTGCTCTAATTGACCTAGCCAAATGCTGAAATAACAGTTCACACAGCTCAAAATTAGTTTTGTTCTTTCTTTTTCACAAACCAGAGGATGAACAGAATAATTGTAGAGTCTTAATCCTGTGGAACTGTATTCCATTATATTCCAGCATTAGGAAATAGCTGGGAAAATTCCTATACTGACATGTGAATAGTGCAAAAGCATGAGTTTTATTAATTCAATCTAATTACATTATTCACCCCTTGTCTATGCAGTGTCAAAATCAGTTATACTACACAAAGAAAAGAGTCTTAATAAAATCCAAATATTAGAGGTGTTATTTGACAAGATGCAGATTATGACAGAAAATGGTTTCCTTTCCTTGAAAAGGATGTCATTATGATCATGTTCACTGATGATTAATTGTAATTATTGTGTTTTGTTTCAATTAATTCCCTCTAGATAGGCTCATTGGATTTCTGTTGTGTATGTATGTGTGTGAATGTATTTTTTACTGGACCTCTCACTCAAATACGAATGATGAAAATCTTGTATGGATCTGTTTGGAAATGGTAGCCAACTTTGTTAAAATGCAGAACATCACCCAGCTGGTATAGTGAAAGCAAATGACACTCAAGCTTCAGAGTCTTTGCAAGTATGCTTGAAAACCATTTTCTTTACACTTTTTAATGCTTCACAGCATTGCCTCTAATCATAACTAATGCTTACTTTGTGCCTAATGGTGCAAATATCATGTATGATGGCATTTTAACTGAGGTGGCATAAAAACAGTGCAAGAAATCATTAGAGAAAATACTAAGCAAATGTGAAAAATCAGCAAAGTTCAAAATGAAATGTTCTCTCTTGATTTCATACATTCCTGGTATAATAATACTGTAGCATATCATTATCATTAGTTGTGCTGCTTGAATTAAGGTTATATAAACCAGTTGGGTATAACCTTGTGTCAGAAGGCATTCTTGACGGTCTGATTCCACCACAGCTGTCTTAGCTACACTTTTATAAGAAGCCCTGGAATGAAAGACAATATATTTAACCACCAGTTTGACCCTTTCTTCATTTTGGGTATGGGTTTGCTATATAAAAAGATGGAGAGAAAACTTTCCTTTACACAGCTCTCCAAACAGAGGCCAGAAATGGTAAGAAATACACAAGTAGCAACAGATGATCCAGAGGCTGCCTGTAAAGAGCGGAAACCCAGTTTCAAACACTGTCGGGTGTTGTAATCAAAATAGCTGCTCTAGTTGGGAAAATAAATATTTAATCATGATGACTTTCAATTTTTCTTTTTTTCTTTTCCTAATTGCAAAGAGCACTGAACTCTCATTTGAAATCAACATAGTCACAGAGAGCAACTGGCAGGATTGTGGCTTTGTGCATCTATTTTAGCCTTTGCAAACCATGACTGAGAGAATAATGTACAGGCTAAATCATATCTTTCCCCCTTCTCTTTCTCCTTCCCTCCCTGCAAAATAATTAGGAATTTGTGCTTATGTCCATAATCCTATTTCATTCCACTTGGCCATTCCATGAAGCAGGCATAAATAGTTGAGCTACTTTGAGTCCAGAGCTAAAATTCATGTCTTCTGACAACAATCCATATCACATCCTCATACAAGCATTACAAATTTAATCTCTCTTGTTATATACAAATTCAGTACAGTTATAGAGACAGAAAGGCATATATTGCTAGGAGAAATTGAAAAACCCTGTCCTAACACCCCAAATGGTACCATGCTTTTAAATTGCAGGTGTTATATTACATGTGTTGTCAACGTGGCACAAAAACTCTTTTCTGAGGATGGACACTGATTTGCACTCAGATAAAAATGTATAGGACCCATACAGGATGTGAATATTTCCTGTCACTTTTCTACATACAGCGATTGGGCACGTGCACAGATGAATGCTCACCAGGCATCACATGCACTTTGACAACATCACTTGAGATAATTCTAAGTTTGGTGCAGGATCTCTGAAAAAAACAAACAATTTGCTCACATTTCAGTGCATCTGCTGCACTTACTGAAGCTGCTGGCCCAAGCATGACTGGGCGGTGAGATGCTGGTAGTGGTCTCTCAGTATCAAACCAACAAGACAGCCGTAACGATTAGCCTGACAAGCTAAGTTTACTTACAGTGTAAACACATACACAGCACAAGTATTTGGGAAGCAAATATCATGCTTGTGCATACCAATCTATTTCTAATTCTTCATTTCTGTTTCACAGCACTGGACTACATGGCAGAGAGAGAACTGAAGTAAAAGTCATGCCTGCTGATGGAGGAATCCTTGAAATGCAAGCTATGGCTTTAAATGGGATCTGTAGTCTAAGTGAGGCAACAGGATGCTCAAAAGAAGCAGAGTCCTATTAAAAACCTCTATTTGTTTTGCAGGGAAATTTTATATCAAACAACAAAGCCATTTTCTTTTTCTGGTAACAATATCCATTACAAAGTTTTCAGAGCTGGGAGTTGTGAAGAACAAGGAGACAGAGAGGAAACAGAACCTTCAAACACATTTCTTTCCAACACACTCTCTGCTGAACTGAATTTTAATTTTATGTAGAAAATACTGGTGCCATATCTATATTCTGTTATATTTCCAGGCATTCTCTCAAAAGGAAAACCAACAGCACAATGCAAATTTTTATGCACCTAAGTGATATGTGCTCAGAATAGTGATTGGCCCCCTGTGGTATAGGGAAAAAATGAAAATCTTTGCTAATTAGACACCTTTATAATAAGGAAATTTAATGGTTACTATTATGCAATCAAGAATGAGATTTCTTCCATTACAAAGATCTATTCTTCACTACTATGCCAGAGCAAACACTAATTTTATTTTCAGATCAATAGTTTGTATGTTGAGTTAATAAATATGAAATGTTAATGCAGTATCAAACAGCAATTTATGCCTCTGGGTCCTAGTAACATCCCTTCTAATCAACATGCTCTGCAGTGATATATAGGGCAATCTATAGGGACAGATGAATCATACAATACAGAGAGCTGCTCTTAGCTCTTATAATGATTCCATGCTGGACAGGCCTCTCCAAAAAGGAGCTGACCATACGTGCTTTTTTATCCTGTTTGTCTAATAAAATCTGTATAATTGTGAAACCTGTTTTCCTAAGAGAGATAATACATTTTTATTCTCTGTCTCAGGCCACTTGAGACATATTGCAATGATTGCAATCAATAAGAAAGTCTTTTATCAGTATAGCTTCCTAACAGACATTTTAAGGGTCTCCAGCTATCAGATGAACCTGCTTACATCTTGAGGGTAATTTAACAGAGACAACTTGTGAAAATTACTTAGAGGAGTTAACACATTTTCATCTGAAGCTTCTGAAAACCCTTCAAGATCAAGGGAAAGAAAAAGTACTTCATCTCTGTATTAGAATGGTAACTAGCAGGTTCAGTTTTCAAAGGTCCCTCCTCACAGCCTCTGAAATCACACAAGGAACAGTTGCATGCCAGCTTTCACATGCAACTGAACTCAAAACCATGAGATTTACACAGGCCAAAAACTTTCCTAGGAAAACCAGGCATGCAATATTGACCTAAAAGTTAAAAGAACACATTTTAAAATTTGTCCCTAATTGACTAGTGTGCTGTGCTTGCAAATGGATTCACTGCCAAGGTATATTTACGGGACTCATGAAAGCCATTGTTATTCTCTTTTTGTTCTTCTTGCCTGCTTTAGTAATTTGGGTTTTCTAACACTAACAATAGCAGCAGAAGGCCTGGATGACGCTATGGGAGTACCTGTAGTTCTTGACAGCTAGGTTCCTTCTCCAGGCTCAGCAGTGCTCAACAAACTCTTTGGCTGCATGAAGCCCAGGCTAGCACGTTGCATTCTAGATCAAGCAAGTCAATGTAACTGTTTTGTGATGCCACAGGGCTGCCAGCTTTCCTGATTCTTGTAGTGTCTTTTTTTTTAATTTGAAGCCCCAGGTCCTAGGACCAAGAGGATCCTGTTTTTTCTCCAAATAAAATGAGTTTCTACTTCTCTTCTTTGTGAAAGAAAGCCTGAAATTGTAACTGAAATGCAAACATGGAGTGCGGAGCTTAAGACTAGAACTTTCTGTTTTTAAATATCTTGATTTCTAAACAAATGTCCTTGTTCTTAGGGTCTAAGTCCTGATTTTGGAATTATATGGAATAATGACATTGCAAATTCTACCAAGCACATCGTTTCTATTGCGTTGCTGTTGTTATTTTTATGAATAATTGTGTTTCTATCTCAGTGGTTATTTTAAAGTGATGCTTGAAGGCCAGCCAAGCTGAAGTTTGTTCACATTAAATTTTGTTTAAACAGTTGCAAATAGTGATCTGTCTCAAGTGTATTACAAATGTATTATCTAGTTTTTCTCATGTAAAAACCTATGTAATTTTTAAATGAAAAGTGTAAGTTAAAAACATTAACTGAACCAAAGGTGCAGATGTTAAACCTTCATGTGTTGCTGCTGAATGTTTTTCCCCTTACTATATGGACAAAAAGATAAAAAACATCTTACATCCTTAATGCAGAGGACTTGTCTTTGCAGAACGAAAGTAATTGTAAAACCACTTGGCCTGTTTCCATTCAAATTATAAGCACGTGTTTGAGACTCAGTGAGGTGGCACACACTTCACTACATACAGGACAGTATGTGATAGCTGAACTAGTATGAAAAGAAGTTCATGTTAATTTTAAATTTTAAATATGAATGGATAGGTATAACATCGTGATATAGACCAAGTCAGATGAAAACAGAATTATTTTGAATGTTTGCCATTCTTCTCCTAACCCGTGTAGCAGGCAAAACGGCTACTGAAGAGAGAGAATCTTCTGTGTTAAATACAGCAAATACAAAGCATACACACCTTTGTATCAGTAAAGATATATGCAAAGACAGATTATTCCAGAGAGATGAAAACAAATGAGATTCTAAGTACCAAGCATCACTGCAAATGCAGTGTCAGCTTTCTAGATGACAACAGTTCTAACATCGCTACCAAAGTGGTATGCTGTTTGCCTGTGGCTTATCTATATAGTGATTGTTAAGACCTTGAAATAGCCATAATGGAAGATTCAGTCAGTTGTGTAACTTTGCCATCTGATTGACTCTATGAGCAGTCATGCGGAGCTCAGAGGTCAAATTCAAAACTTTATGGCAAATCTGAAAAAAGTTACCTTTCGGTTTAAGAGTCCAGAAAGAATCCAGCCATTACAATAGTGATGAAAAATGCCTGCAAATACATATCTCAGCAGATACATTGTTATTATGCTAAAATATAAGCTTATGGAAAAATTTAAAAGACAGGAAAGAAATCAGTAATACAACTTTGGGCCAGCAAAAAGCCATTACAGATCATCTGTGGAGATTTGAGGCAAATATTGGCTCCGAGCATGGCTGCCCATGCAAGATGAGTCTTCACGTAAAGCAATGATTCTTGGTTATTTACCCGCTTAAAAATAATACTAATTTCCAACAGAGCTGTACAGGAAATTATTCCTGTATGTAGTGCCTTAGTCTATACCAATAGCCACTCTTTAGGTGTTCCTTTTCCTTACAACCTTAGACTCATATTTTAAGGTCTTTTGCATATCTAACATCAAACTGTGAAATGGGAGTTTTGGGTGAGACCTTGCTGCTTAGCTTAACTTTCCCCCCAAAGCCTTCAAACATACTGCTTCTCACTGCTGTCACAGTGATATAGGCAACTTAGGCTCTCATTTTAGATTGTCTGTATTTTATTGTGGGTGAGAAAGATATATGAACGCAAGTAAGATGCTGGTTAGGCGGTCTCCAATCCAACATACTTTTCCTGCTTTTACATAAAGACCTAGGTACTGACAGATCACACCACTGCTAAATATTAATTAAGCACTGATGTATAATTAGATAGGAAGGTAATTGAAAAAAAATTATTTATGAATTATGGCATTTTAAATACACCTAGACAACTCCTAATAGTTCCTTTGAAAGCCTGTGTGCTTTACCATGTGGAAATAAGCATTCAAAGACGACTTTCTATCACAGGCCCTTCTGTTTAATAATTTTAAATACTGTCACAGGTTTTTGTGGCAATAATTGCGTTAGATTTTGCCATATCTGAGTTCAGTTGAGAACTTTTTTTGGATCTTGCTTGTATCCCCTGTGAGAACAAGACATTTGTAATTTGAGGACTATAACACTTAGCATCATGTTGGGTGTAAATAAGCTTGCTACCTGATGAATACTCCTGAGTCTCTGTTATCTGTCCTTTGGTAAAAAATATTCCTTAAAAAGAACATCCTATAAAAACCATCATTAAAATGTCATTGCAGAATGAAGGTCACTTGTATGATGATTGGTAAAAGGTGTGGATAACTTTTCAGACTACTCCGGAATAATAGCAATCTTACAGACTGATCCTCAGAAAAAGCTGATTTTTGGACTGGAAGGGATGTAGTCTGGGGATTGGTTGCTAAGGGGCTATTGCTTGTGAGGGTATCCCCAGATCTGGTTAATGCTTTGCTAAGGAAATTATCTTTTGAATTACTTGGGCAGGAGTGTGGCCTGCCAATCCTCCACGTAGTGTAGCCAGTTCTCCAAGTGAGTGCTCCAGCTTCACGGGGCTGTTTGTGAAACCACTGAACTGCCTCTGCCTCTAAATGTACAGTCAGAGAACAGAGAGGTTGCAGTGTCCCACCACACAACGGTCAGGAGCAATTATAAACCATGTGACTGGGTGCTAAAGAAGGGCAAGCTAGCTCACATTCTTGCATGTCAAGGAAAGAGAACAGAGAACAGAGAAAAGACTGGAAAATGATACCGTCTCTAAAAGTGAGGAAAATTTTGCCTTGCTTAGGAGGGCATTGTAGTTCCATGTTACACCAAAAATAGGCTGTGTCTTCCCCATGCAAAAGAATCTTGAAGAATAAAACTAGTATGTGAAAACTGCCCTTTTTTTTTGATTCAGCTTTAATATTTGTAGCTCTCTGGATAGTCTGTGTGAACAGGAATTTTTCTTGAAAGTTTCCACAAAAATGGGGGGACGCCTCTGTGTGATGGAGCCCCTTCAAAGCACGCTGAAAGTGAGAGCTGGGGGAAGCAATAAGTGTAACACTGCAGAGGAGATCCCCTGCATGTCCCAATTTTTTTCTAAAAAAGCAAGAATTAATAGCACAGAGCCGATCTTAGGTGAGAGCTCACTGAGTTGAGAAAGTGTTATGAGGCATCCTCAGCCAACCATGCCATCATGAAACTCCCTCTTTAACCTGACTTGGAAAGAAGAGAGAAGATATTACAGCATTTCACTACATATTATGAGGTTCCTCCCCTTTCTCATAACTTTTAATGTTGTGTTTTGTTAAGGGCAGATATCCCCTCTTCAGAAAAAGCTGTCATTCAGCAGCCTGCACTCCTGATGCAGTCACATCTGGGAATCTGTAGATGCATACTCTTATCACCATTTTAAAGATAGAGCTGAGGTTGGATTTCTGAACGTAACATTTGAGCAAGAAAGGAAAAAGAAAACTCTTCTTCTGTGCCAGCTGTAAGGAAAAAGTGACCAACCATTATGACTAGTTTATCAGAAAAGGTGGTACTTTGTGCTGAGATGTGCATGTTGGCAAAAATTTCTTCTCCCTCTGTCCTTTGGTATATTTTTAGGAAAATACTTACAATGAAAATACTGTCTATTCAGTAAACTATAATTTCACAACAGGAACAAAGCTTCAGCATTACTTTCCTATCAAGTAATTCTGTGGATTTATACTATAATTTAGCAGCTGGCCTGTTGACCTTCAGCCACTGGGTAGTTCTATGTGTTGTAAAGCAGCTATCCTTAAAATATAACATTTACCTGCTGAGAACAACATTATACTATTTATGAAACCATATAATTTCAATAACCAAACTCAGCAAGATTTTATTGCTCTCTCCACCTGTAATTGCGGAACAGCTGACTCATCAGTCCATAATCATCCCTTACCCATGAACAGCTTCACTAAAACTCTCAAAGTGACTTGTTTTCTCATCATTCCTGCAAGCACTGCCTCTCCCCCCCAATCCCTTCTCTTTTTTGGACAGTGAAAGAGTAGTCTGAAAAGGCTACAATTAAACAGGGAAACACTAATGCAACAAACTCTTAACTGCCTTGCTGAAAGAAAAATGTATACTTTTAATAACATGAAGATAAAATAAAATTAATTAATATATTAAAAAATTATGTGCATTTTAGCAGTCAGTTTGGCTTTTGTCTAAGATGCATTAAAGTAAATATTCTTTCAAGGAGGGAGAGGATTTCCTCTGTTGTTCCTCATTCACTACCATAGAAAACTTCTGAACAAGCTTTTATCTACCTGACAACTTTTACCCTTGAAACCTTTTGACAACAGACATAATTTACTATGGTCTTCCTGTTAAGGAATCAAGTGTCTGTAAAGCCAAAAATATTCCTATTTATTCCCTTCCATTTTTAGTCCAGGGACAGGGGAGAAATCTTTGCTTTCATAATAGCTGAAGCTCTGTATCATGACTATAGTCAAGTCATGCTCCAGGGTTTTAGTGAGTTACTTACAAGGATCAGGAAGGAATACGTGGCATTTTGGTATGTAACTGGAATTTGAATTTGGATTTGGATTTTTTTTTTCCTCCTGTTTAGGCATTTGCTCTGGCAACAGCTGGGATTGGGACACTAGACAAGGTGGCACAACACTCTGAGACTCCTTTCTCAGGTGTTTCCCAGTACGTGCTGTTATGACTTATTTGGAGTCAAACTGTTGACCAGAGTTGAAGTGAGGGAAGGTCTAGCAGGAACCCCTTTTTTGCAACAATGAATATAGGTGACCTGTCAGAATAATCTAAATCTAACAAATTCCCNTCCCAAACTCCTAATACAATTATTTCTCAGAAATCTTTCTATTATTCTTCCAATAGCATTGCTGCGGAGATTGGGCTTTTCAGATAAGCAGCATCCTGCAGTTGCAGAGCATGTGAAAGGGTAGGGCTGGCCAGGGCAAGCTCCTCTCTATGAATTCCTTGGCACACCCTTGTCTCTGAACCACGTGCCTGAATCAGAGCAGTTTCCCAACAGCTTCATTCTATGTCAAAGCAACATCCACAGTCATTATTGTATTTTCCATGCTCCTGCATCCTCCATCCCTTGCTTTGCCCTGCAGCAAGAAGAACTGTTAAGCTAAGAGCGCGGTCACAACTGCAGAGCAGTAAATTGATGCTCTTTAGCAGATAGATGGTTGGAGAGTTCACCATGAATACCTCAGACTAGCCATTTTCTACTAATGGTATACAGTCTGTACAACTGACGAACTGAAATACTTCAGATTCATCTAAGTCACCAGACTCAACCTGTCAACAACTGTACTAAACTGCCTGGCTTGTGCTTTGTAAAATGTCAGGCTGAACAATGTGAAAGATCCCTCATGGCAAGCGGATCTGTGAGTCTGGGGGATTTGCACAGTAGAATTTAAATCTCTTACCTATGTTTGCAAGGGAAGAAAAATAGCACCATAGGGACCAAAGAATTGCTGCAGTAGAACTCAGCATGGATGACTCAGCGAATCCAGGGTCCAGGCTTCAGGAAGGACTCCTGATGTCAGAGCAGGTGATCCCNGGGGGAGGTGATATTTGACTTTTATAATTGTCTTGCCAATATTTATTTGAAAAGCAAAATTTATTTGTTTTATGCTCCCTGCAAAGTGACTTACATTTCTGTGATGCTGGCTTGTGGCACATTGTTCAGATAAACCAAAATGAATTTTATTTGATTCACAGCTGTATCTGAAGTGCTAAGAGGTGCCTAAAGGAAAAAAAAGAAAGATGGAAAATACAGACAGGGTCAGGTTCTCAGCAAGTAAAATTTGTTGCATCCTCACTGCTTTTGAGTGACTTTGCACCAGCTGAAGATTTGACCCAGCACTAAAAATGTTGGGAAAGACAGTTTATTAGTCATTGCAGGTAAATGGAAAGAATGCTCAGAAATGAAAGACTACACCCTTTATTTGACTTCTTCAAAACATTTTTAGGCTTTATTGTTAATAAGATTAAAAAGGAGATGAGCAATAAAGATATTGGAGCCAAGTTTATTATGAGAAAAAGTACAGTTCAGGAAGAGTGCTCTCCCACCACTCAGACCGAAAGTTTGTGTACANCTTCATCTCTCTCTTTTTTTTTTTATACTCAAAGTAAGGGTTGATTATTACTCTGAAGAGAGAAATTTACATTTTTTAGGTGGTTTCCCAAACTCCTAANATGGAAAATACAGACAGGGTCAGGTTCTCAGCAAGTAAAATTTGTTGCATCCTCACTGCTTTTGAGTGACTTTGCACCAGCTGAAGATTTGACCCAGCACTAAAAATGTTGGGAAAGACAGTTTATTAGTCATTGCAGGTAAATGGAAAGAATGCTCAGAAATGAAAGACTACACCCTTTATTTGACTTCTTCAAAACATTTTTAGGCTTTATTGTTAATAAGATTAAAAAGGAGATGAGCAATAAAGATATTGGAGCCAAGTTTATTATGAGAAAAAGTACAGTTCAGGAAGAGTGCTCTCCCACCACTCAGACCGAAAGTTTGTGTACACATCCTTCCATTCAGGTTTTTTTATTGCTGTTTGCCTAAGAGAAAAAAAAAGTCCCTGTTGAAAGAATGTGAGTGGGAGTGCATTGCCTCCCCTCTCCAGGTTACTCCAATGCACTGATCCACGAATTTCCCGTAACTATGTAATTTTGTGTCAGTCATGATTGTCGACCCTTCAGTGGGCGAAACATATTTCCCTTGAAAATAAAGCAAGTCATCTGACAAACTGTGTTCCTCCTGCCTTTTGTGGGCCATTCAGTAACTTTATTTTACTGAGGGAACAAGGGGAAGTTTATAATAGGATCAGTTTTGTTTGCAATTTGTTTCTAATAGATGCCAATAAGCCGGTTAACTAGGCTCTAGTTAATGGAAATTTTATTGTTTTTCCCCCTGCAGTGCACATGACCTTTCTTACAAGAGTTTGTGATTCTTGAAAACATGTATCTGCTGCCTTGCCTCAGGGTCTGCTTAGAACAGCAGGGATATGACCATAGGCTCTTCTGAACTTGTTCACCAGCCCTCTGCTTCGAGTAGACCAAAATACTTTGATCATCCTGTCAGTGGCAAATTTACAGCAATGTACTGGCTTTTCTTCCATGTGTATTTCTCCAAATATAATATCTCCCTCAAGAAATCAATGATAAGCTGTTAAACTAAAGAGCATGGTAACATCCACAGAGCAGGAAATTAATGGTCTTTTGTGGATAGATGGTTACAGATTTCATAATAAAAAATGGATAAAAGATTACATATCACACAGAGCGAAACTTTTAATAACTCAACATGACTTTTCTTAATGGGTTTTATTCATTTTAATCATTATAGTGTCAATGATGATTATAGCCTTATTAGATTCTGGTGATTGAGGAGCCTGTTTATGAGATATTGAAAATCTTCGTCTGTTTGGAAGTGTACTTGCAGTCTGTGCAGGTTTGATGTGTAACTTTATCTGCAGAAGCAGGGCTTGCCAGAAGAGTTTCAATTAATACTTTTACCAAATTGCTCCTGTCTGTAGTGACCTAGGTCACAGATGACTTAAGGATTCCACAACATCGGCTTCTCAAAACAGTATATCAGCAAGAGTGTAAATCAAACAGAGCTGAGGAACTAATAAAAAGGGGGAAAAAAAGGAATGGGGGGAATAATATGGCAAAAGAAACCAATTTGCTTTCCTGTCTAGCAGCCACATAAGAATCTAGCCTTACATTGTCACTTCAGACTAGTTCTTCCTAACGATGGAGCTTTTCACACAGACTTAAGCATATAAGAACACTACAATTGGAATGGCTCTTAATACTCTCTGGAATATGAACAGAATGAACAAAGCTGGTGCAACAATACTGTGTAATTAGCTTTGCATTCTGAGGGAGAAATATTATAACACTTTTTAAGAACGGTTTTTAAAAATGCATATCTATGCTATTTCCTTTTAATGTGGACAAGGATATACCAGACCACCATTTTTATTTAGGTTTTTTGGCTTTTGTTTGAAGCTTGTTAGTAGAATTCTTTTCCTTGTGAGGCTACAGGTACAATCTAAACACTACAAAATGAAAATGATACCATAAGTTTGTTTATAATTAAAATTGAATATTTTTAGTATTCACATGCAGCTCTCTGTCAGGAGTGCCAATTTCCCCTTACAAATCAATAGTGTTATGAACTATAAAAGGTTTAGATCGGGGCCACAGAAATCTATCTGAATCATCCTGAATTAATTCATCTTTTGGGTTCTGAAAACCTGAGGAGTGCTTCAGATGCATGCTGCTTCTTAGCCTCATTCTGCCCTGTGGCCTGTCCCTCACCATCAGTTAGCTGAGTCCCTGAAGGTGCCAGCAGAATGCTTGTCCCAGTCACTTCTGCCTGCTCTCAAACACTGCAGGAGCTGGGAGCTCCTCTTATGCCAGGGGAATTGGCAAGACATCTTCAGAGCTCCCAGGTCCTTCCTCCTCCCACCTGCTTTGCTGGGTATGTTTCAGATTCAGGACTAGCCAAGTCTGTGGCACCTTCATCTCCTTGTCTGGCAACTGCTTCTGGGCAGTGTCATGAGCAGTGTCATGCCTCTTTCAGAACTTGTGCAAAATCCTGTGGAATCACCAGAATCCTTTCTACTGAATAAGGACCTCAGGATTTCTCCTGGTAAGCATTCCATTAGGCCTTGCAGTGCCGCTGGCTGTATTCCTTTTTGCTTCTTTTCAGCTCTAAAGCAATGCTAGCAATGCTTCAAATATATAAAAGACAGTTTAGATAGAAAGGAAATATGCTCTTCTGTGTCCACTGAGGATAAAACAGTGAGTGTTGGGTTTAGATTGCAGGAAAGGAGGTTTAGACTGGACATGAAGACAAAGCAGTATGTATGGCTAACAGTACAGATGGCTGTATGGATGGCTAACAATACAGATTGCTGTTGGTCATGTAGGGAAGCTGTGAAAACATCATCTCTGGAGTTTTTTTAAACTGTCAGGAGAAGAACTAGACAATTTTCAGAGTCCCTTTTAGCCCAGTTTTTGATGATTTCTAAGATTCTTCTCCTTGTTCACAGGTTTACACTATTTTTTTGGTAAAGCTACAGGTTCTAACCTACTTAACCTGACCCCAGATTTGAGTTAATCAATATGAGTGTTTCAAGTGCTGTACTTTCTTTTTTGTCCTTTCAAAATGTACCAGTCATAATGAACTAGCTATCAATATTTACTTTCTTAAATCACCATATTTGTTACTAAATAACCATGCTTACAATAAAGGATTACAATAACAATCTCATCATTATTACAGTGCCACAAGTGGATGCCAGAGGAAACCAAAATGAATAAAAACATCTGGCAAAAATCCTTTGGCTTGGTCAACATGAAGTTCCATACAATAGACATGTGGATCTATTTGCTATTCTTGATTTGCTCTTCTATTATTCCATTTGCATTTCAGACAAAACACTCTAACTGCAGACCAAGACAGTAAGTGAATGAGAATTTGCTATGTTCTTACAGATATATCTGGCAGATTATAAAATACAGACTAAAATCCCACTGATTCTCATGTTCCTTTTCAGCATGCCAGACGTCCTGTGTTGCATCAGATGGTCAAGAAAATGTCATTCTTATGTTGCTATTATTAGGCAACACACATGTACACAATCAGGGTAAGGAAACAGGTCTTCAGAATTCAATTTCTACAGCTCCTTCACTTGATTCCTCTTTTCTTGCTAAGACTATTGGAAGGGTAACAAATACCTCAAAGAAGGGGGAGAAAAGACAAAGCATGTTTGTTTTAGAAATGTCTGGGGATTTTTTTTAATTAACGTGCCAATCACTTGGTAAGCTGCAAGGCAGACTCAGTAGCTGGGACAACCCAAATAAAGCCCACATGCTCCTGTTTCAGTCACCTCCCTTTCCTCAGGGCAGGCTTATTAACTCAGAAATGGGAGACCAAGGTTTAGAGTAGCGCTACACACTTAGAAACAGAAATCATTCTAGATCTATGCAGATGAAAATTTAGGAATCAGCCTCTCTCCTTCTTCATGTCTCTATCTGGGCCATCTTGTAGCTTCTTTGCTAACCCCACGTCTCTCTCACTCTCTCCTGTTTGCTGTTATTTTGCAAGAAAGCTGATATATGCTTTCAGAAAGGACCAAGTATAGAAACAGCAAATATGGCCAATGGTATGGCATGCCCCCAGAAAAGGGGCAAACAGATTTTGAGCTTTGGAAGTGTCTCAAAACTCTGTCTAGATCTGTTTGGCTCTGCCCTGGTGCTCACCACAGAGTGAGCTCCTCCTAAAACACAGATGAAGAGCCGCTCCCAGCTACACTGCCCCAGCATCCAGGGAACGATGCTTTTGTCTGTGGTTCTCCCATTAATCAGAAAGCAAAGCAGACTGCTCCTGGCCTAGATCACCAGTAAATTACTTCCCACTGTGTGTTGGGGTGGGGGAGCAGCAGGCTGGGGCTGTGCTGGCTCCCTGGCAGCCGGCTCTGCCTGTCAGGCACAGACAGGGGATGCGCAGGGGCCACCCAGGGAGACTTTCACTTCCTTATTCCCTGGCGTGGGTGCATGGGGCAACCTTGCCCTGTATTAGCAGGAAGCGCTCAGCAAATATATCAAAAACACCAAGGCAGAAACTTGCAAACCACAGTCTCTTTATCCTTATGGGAAAGGCTGATAGCATTTAATAGAAAACAAATACCTTGCTGAACTCTCCTATCAAGTTTCATAGGGATTCCTACAGACTGGGCTTCACAGACAAGCATGGAGATGAGCATGGCTACAGGACTCTTTAGAGCATCATGAAAGCCAGCTATCCTCTTGGTTGGCTTTAGTCATCTGATGAACTCTCATAGGTTTTATCTCTATCAAACATTACCAGACACCATAAAACGTCACATCGTTCCATCAGAAGATGGACCAAGTTTCTCTAATACGGACACACACTACATTAGGGTGTGCAGGATTTGGCCAAGCATGCTCAAGCCTGTATATGTTACCACCTAGTGACTGCTCAGGGTACACTGCAGCATGTTCTGCGCAAGGTGATGATGTATTAAGAGACTTGTAATGTAAGCAGATAAATGATGATTTATCAAAGTCACCAATCAAAGCCATTAAATTAATATAGATCATTATCAGTAGTAAATTGGATGACTAAAAAAAAATTCTCAGATTTCTTTAGAGAGATACAACAAAAATACCTCCTTCAAATATTGGGTTTTCTTCATTAAGGTCAAGCAGGCTATCCTACTTCCAGGAATTTGGCCAATAGGTTCACGATCCCATCTTTTTTCTTTTATTGAGGCAATAACTAATCGTTTCTACTCCATACCTTTGTCATACGTAATTGCCATTTTATTGTTCCCTAGGGTCAATTTTACTAAGACTTTTAAAAAGCTGAATTTAAAATGACTAATGCCGATTAAAAGTAGGTATTCAAGGTTGCAAAGCCTATCACAGCCTTATGCCATTTCCTGTGGCTGTATTTTAAGGTAATTAAGAGCAGATCTCCCTGTAGCACATCTTTGTAAAGTAACTGCAAGTGTATTAAGGTGTAGACCTACCTAGTTAAATATTCATGCTTGTTTGTGAGGTGGGAAACTTTTCCCAAACGTTTTTCTAAATTCTTCACTTCTGTGTGTGTACCAATAAAAGTTCTTCCAGTTGGCTCTCACCAAAATTACTTTAAACTGCTTTCCCCAAAAGAGTAAAATACAGGGATGGTAGCATGTCATATAGTAGTGGTTTAATCCTACCATTCCTTTACTCACCCGATCAAGGCTGATACAGCTTCTGGTAGGAGTGAGGATGTCTTGAGATGCTATCAGAGTTCCTAATCTAGCTGGAGAGGATTACTTTCAAACTAAAATCTCAGCGATTTCTCTGGGTCTGCCAGCATCACCTTATATAGGTTAAGTGAGAGATTTTACATGTTTGAAGTACAACGAAAAAGGAGGCTGTCAGTAAACCTGATGGAGTTAATGAGCCTGGTTGCTGGGTGTGGAACTCTTAGCAAAGGTAACAACTTTTACCTTTCAGGAGAGCTTGCCAGATTTAGTTTATTTCTGCTTTTACTCCAAGGGTTTTAATTCTCAGCCCAGAATTCACAGCTGAGAAAAATAAAGGTACATACTAAAAGTTTCTGGAAAGACACTACTCAGCCTGTGAAAGAAAGTTGTCTAAAGTATGATATAGAGGAAATATTTTAATAATAATTTTTTTTTTGCAGTTCTATGATGCCTCTTTTTAAAGGTACTATAAACATTATTTGAACCAGGTTCCCATTACTAGGAAAGGTCAAATCTTACAGTAGACTCACAAAGTCAGGCTAGCCATTAGTAAATAAGGGTTTATGGAAAACTCATAAAGCACCTAAAGTGCCAGCTTATGTAATGTATCTAATATAATAAACACTCCGAGGGGAGTCTAGGAGTGGAAAAAATGCAGTTTCCTATTATAAAATATTTGAACATAGTCAAGACTTTAGAAATTGATCAAACCGCATGAGCCAGAAGGCTTTGTCATGAAGCCTGAAAATCCAGGAGACCTTTAGCTTGCTGAGAGGAAACATTTTAGCAGGCCCAGCAGGGTGAATTGTTAATACAAACTTATATTCACAGCGCTCTCAGAAGTTGTGTAGGAGAGTTATCTGGCACAGTCATTGTTAGATTCACATCACACTAACTACTGTACAAACAATTGCCTAGTTTTAGATTACAGCTATACTGTACTTCCAGTGAGACCAAGTAACATGGGAGGAAGGGAGCATATCACTCATTTCTGTTGCATAGATGCTTTTTAAAGAGAGTTGCTGAGAAAGCCGCTCATTGATGGCTGGTTGGCACTGAGTTAGACTGTTTTCCTGAGCAAGGATATTCCCACAACAGTTATAGTCACCTGGTATTGTACAAGCTACCTGCACAGAGGCATTTGATTTGACACTCCATCATTGTGCTATTTTTGGCACACTCCTTCCTAATTTGTGATTAACAAGGATTAGGTTGTTTTCACTTTGTAAGGGCTATTTGTAGTTCAATAGGAGGTTTCCCCCCACCCCTTCTCACTCCTACAGTGCATCAATGGCACGATTTTAGTCTTAATATGTCACCACAATTATACAATCCTGTTAAGTAATTAAAATAAAGGACCTGATTATGAAATATGAAGGACTAACTAGAAACATATGAACAATGCACTGCATTTATTCAACATGTACTCTTCTAGGGGAACTAGAGCCTGACAAGACTTTTTATGATTCTTTCACAATTAACATGCCTCCTTCAAGTGAACTATGCTGTTTAGCAGTTCCAAAACACAACAAAATAATGTGGGACAGAAACAGTGGAATAAACCTGAACTTGAAATATCATAGGACTCAATGACCCGATATTTCTGCCCCTGAACACAATGGGAGAGTTAAGACTGAATTCAGTGGGAGCAGGAACAAGCCTGGAAAATGGTTATCTAAGAGGGAATTGACTGAGATAAGAAGGTTATGATGCGTTTGTAAATTCACAAGAGAGATCAGTGTGACACAGGACAGTGCCCATTACAAATTAACTGGGGGATTCTAAGTTGCCAGTATGCAATCCTAATTTAGGATGAAGTTATTAAAAGGGCTGAATGCTGGAACATGTGTACTACCACTGAATTTAATAGCTAAAAAAATAAATTGAAACTTTTTAGTATCTATTTTAAAAGCTGACTCTTTGTGAATCTTCAGATAGGGAGAGAAAAAGAGATTTAACCTGCCTTAATCTGTATTGCAGACTCCACAAAAGAACACAGCCATGTGAGAGGTATCAAACAAACGGCTCTACTCAGAAATTTCTCCATTATACAGGGGTCATCTATGCTGATTACTGTTATCAGTGCTTTCCAACAGACAACAGTTGTATAGGGCTGAGATAGATAGCAAGTGCACATGCAAAAAGCAAGCAGAAACTGTTGTGGGTTCAAGAAAAGGTAGTGCACATAATGGAGCTGAGCAAGCACAGTAGCCTTCCCAACTTCTTCCATCACAGGAAAGTCCTTTCAAAGTAATTTGGCTGGGTGATGCAAGGTGGGAGATATGTAGCAGAGATATGAGTCACAGGTCCAGGAGAATGGCCAGTAACAGGCTGCTGATATCACTGGTCCTGACTTTGACAGGACAGATGTGTGTACCAAGGATGGGATCCAAATTCTGTTCTGCCACCTATCTAAAAAAATTAGGCTCCTAGTCTAAGCTGGCCATTGAGAGAAAGAGGGTTTTTCATCCCACGGTAAGACAAGTGCGAGAAGAGGTGTGATGAAATCTTCTCTGGAGGACCTCGTCTCCTTCCAGAGACAACTGAAGAAGTCTAGACAACTGAGATGCCAAGCTTTTGGACTGCTCACGGCACATGAGATGCATCCAATGTCAATGTCTGCAACACGCTTGCCTGGAAGCTCCTTCTCCCTTGATATGCATGCTTGCCTACTCTGATGCAGCCATATGTTGTTAATGGGTAACTCCAGCCTGAACAGCTAGAGTTGGATCAGTACTGGCCTGCTTAGATTCCTGTCTTTGTTTTCTTTCCCAGTTGTGCCATCTTCATGCCCACTTAACTGCTGCATGTAATCTGTTAGGCTTGGACTACTAAGCCAAACTTGTGCAGTTCTGTTGTAATTCTCATTTACTTGTCCTCTGGTTGTCTGTCAGCAGATGAATCCATTGCCAAAGCTTTGTGCTGTTGTTGGATAGCCTCTTTCCCCATTGTTGCTCCATATAGGGATATAGCATGCTTTGCTGGAGCTGTAGGTCTTTGCTGAACCCCAGGAAAGCACTTAGAAGCAGCACTGGGACATCAGAGTGCAAAAGTCTGATGGACAGCCCTACATAAAATTAGTAGTTTCCAGTTCTGCATCTCCCTACTGCGTATCTCTCATTTCAGCCCTCCGTTAGTTCCTCTGGGCTCTCCTCCCACACTGTACTGCCTGCTTGGCAGCCTTCAACACAACCCACTTTCTGCCTCAGGATCTTCTGCTCATGACGGTTAATGGTCTAAAAAATTGTGGCCCAGAAAAGTTAGTAGCAGGCTGCAGCCATAATAAAATGGCCACCCTTTTCATCTGTTACAAACCTGTCCCCTACTTGCTCCTGCTCTGTTTTGTCCTTTTAATAGATACACACTTTGGTGCAGAGATGCAAATCTCAGATAGCTTTGATGTCATGAATACAAATCTCATTTTTATTAACCTTCCAAATGACTGCTACACTGGGCCACATCCTGCTTTTAGTTAGTCAAATGCAAGTAAAGTTTTTACTTGATTTCTTTTCTGTTTTCCAGATACTCATGTTACTTTGATGTAATTTTACACATCAGTGTTATTTTCATGTGCTTTTTTGATTAATTGGTCACTTATATTATTCCCCTTCACTGATAATTCCTTCACCTTTACTGTGTAGTTTCCTACCCTTATGAAAAAGTGAAACACGAATAAGAGCCATTAAGCATAAACAAATATAATGCAATGTGCCTTAGGAAGTCATTACACTTGTTCATTTGCATTCTTTATTACTTGTTTTACTTGTAAAGTATCAGGAAATATGCAGATTGCCATTCGGTTTTATTACTTAAAAGCTCCAGCCATCCTCACTTAGGATTAAAGTCCTTGTTGCCACAATAGCTCTTCCACTTCATTGCAAAGGATTGAGCTTGCAGAGAAACACATTCAGTATAAATGGGTTCTGCTGGATCTCCAAGACTCCTGCCTAGATCAGGGCAGGTTTTTAAGTCGGGAAATGACATATCTGAGCTGTGATCAGTTGTGCTATCCAGGCAAGTCTATTTAAAAGCACTTTCCATTTTAAATATAGCAATAAAATACCACACTAGCAAACCTTCTTGATAAGGGTAAAAGCAATACATCCAAATCCAATCTAAATTTGACATCGCCTAGTACAGGAATTCACATTGATAAGTCAGGACTCATTTACAGGGCCATAAATGGGTGGGTAGCTATAATTTGGGTATTAAACTTGTAAAATATATTGATAGCATGCAAGGGCTAAATAAATAATTTACTACAAGAAAATTGGAAATCTTTACACAGTTCTTAATTGACCAGACACACTCCCATGTACTTCATAGCTTCCTATTTTGCATTTTTTTTATTTTTCATGCACTGAAATTTTCCCCATGTGTATTTTTTTTCCAACTTCAGTCAATGTTCATAAGTCACTATATTTCTGCAAACATAACCTGCTTCCATCTTTGTTTCATCAGTCAATTAATTTCTTTTTGACATTTTCATTTGTTAGTTTAAAAGCATGAATGAATCAAATGCCTTTTCTGGACACAGCTCAGCTGGTGTTATTCTTAAACCTAAAATTAAATTGCCTCAGTGATCAGGCTAACTTTGAATGTTAGTTAAATCCATTTTCAGCACAGAGCAGACTGAGATACTGTCATTAATGGGTATTCCAGTGATCAAAGTAAGAGTGGGATTGGCAGCTTTATACAAGCTTATAAAAATTCTTACGACCACCTCACTGGCCAGTGTAACTCAGGGTAGTTGCAGTAAGGCCAATGAATTTTAACTTTAAAGGAGTTTTGCCATCCACAGATATTAAATATCTGGTTTAGAGATTTGACACAGGCCCTTGGTTGACCCTGCGCTCCAAAGCACCCCGTGAGTCATGAATCAGACTTACAAAATGTAAAAGATCTTATTTTTAAATCACCACACTTGCTTTCTGTTAGATTTCTCCTCTGAAACCAGACCCCAGGGAACACTCCCCTCCACCTCTTCCTGTGACCTGAGGAAGAGAAGTGGGGGCTTCTCCCTAACCTCCTCAGCTATTGTCATTTCCTTGGGGGACTGTGGCACTACTGCTTGTATCCCTTTGAGGCTCATGTGGACTCTCCATCTCTCCACTGGAGCAGTGCCTTTCTTTTCCCAATTAGGGCTGCCGCAGTTTCTCTTTGCAGTGGCTTTCACTGATTAGAGAGTTCCAATACTTTTTTAGACGAAGGTGAGTTGCATTTGAACTCAGGTTCCTCCTGGCCTATTTTGGTTCATTCTCATCTTTAGCCATCCACAGCAACCTACTGTGCAAAGAATTATGCTCTAGGCAGGCAGCAGAGGTGCTTCTTCATACACACATCCCATGGGAGCGTCCCGCTGGAGCTACTGCTTGTGCTGGCAGCAGTTATTTTTCTGGTACAGTCTGTCCAAGTTTCCTGGGAGGTATAAGGTAGAGTGCCAGAGGACTTTCTGGGCATTAGTGCTGCTCTATGAGGGTTTTTTTTGCCAGAATGAAATGCCATGATGAAACACATGCCATACCACCCTAAGTCATATACCGGGCTAAAGGTAAGCACCATAGAGGTAAAGGAGCAAATCTAGAGCAAGTTTAGGGCAAGCAGAGGGAGGGCTTTGTTCAAGCTGCTCTGGGCTGCTGCCATCAGCTTCCCTGTTGTTACAGGCACACTGAGACTCCCATATAATTCCACTTTCCACCTGCACTCCCGAATAAATTCCTTTAAAAATGGTAGTTATTTTTTGCTCAAAATATTTCCATTGTTTCCTGACAAAATGTTACTCCCCTTCCCAGCTGGGACCCTGCCCAACAGGTTGCATTGACAGCATTTTGCTTAGCAGCCACATGACCATTTTGGAGCCCAGACTTAGCTTCTGAGTAAAATATTTTTTGGGTGAGGGGGAAGTCCACTATTCCTTGAACAGTGACAGGGTGGAATGTGGGTTAGGGTTTTTGAGCAAAGGCTGCTATACCCAAATTCATATGTAAAAAGGCCTCTTGGCTGTAGGAGAAAACATTCACACTGGTGGAACTTACATGCAATGAAGCCGTAAGAAAGCAAAACTCAGTGCTCTGCTTTACATGTGTGTAGTATGCTGCTGCCTGAGGGAGTAAGAACCCGCTTACAGCCCCACATGGATTAGCCTGGCTTTGTCCAGGTGCATGAAACAAGCAGGGCCACACATCTGCTTATTTCTTCTCCGGGGATTAGAAAATGGAGGGTGGGAAATGTGTAGAGCCTGGGGTCCATTCTCGCTTACCAGCTCAGCTGAGCCCATGAGCACTTGAGGGGGATGGAGGAGAAAGGGGGGGAATATTATTTTATTTCTGGCTTAGGCTAGAGGTAAATGACTGCCCGAGGGAGTAGGAGAGGAGAAGGTGTGCTGCTGAGTTACAGTGCCTCGGGGGGCTCCTGCTGCAATGGCACAGCTATGTAACACACTCACTGGGGAATTGCATCTGAAATAAAAACATAGGCTGTTACTTATTGGCATTAATGTTCACTCTACTAATGTCTTTTATTGCTTAACTCTTCTATTTTGGCGCCTGGGTAACTACTTAGGCTCTTTTAAATTCACTGGACCAAATTCAGATATCACATATCCAGAGATCTGTGTAGAGTTCACAACTGGCAGAGTAGCATGGATGGAAAGTAGTAAATTTAAGAAAGTCTAGGGAGAGAGTTGTAATGAATAAAAGGATAATGGTAGATAAGATTCCTGTCCCCACCCCCATTTACTTTCAGTCAGCTTGAGTGGGACCTTGTGTCTCTCTGTCTCTTTAAAATACTATAAATTATTTCTGAATCTGAGGTGTTTCTCAATGAAAAAGGGTCCTGGCTCAGAGTCAGGGGTTGCTTGTGCACTCCTAACAAGCTCAAGAAACCTTTGTGCAATACTTGCTAATATAACACGGAGGTCTTAGCTCTCCAGTAATACAAAGTTCACAGGCAAAACGACATCATCATAACCTTATATGAAGCTTTCCATGAACTATCCCACCAGTAAACCTGTCCTCAACATGAAAAGAACACCCAATATTCAGTATATTTCCAGAATCAAACATTTAACCTCTATTTGCTTATTTAATTGCCATGAAGCACGTCACCACCCTGTCTGCTCTTTAGTCCATAACTCAGACACTATTTTTTTACTGGGTGTTCCCCTGGGTCTTTGCATCCGGGCTACACTCAGAGAAGAAACTAAGAAACAGTTTCTCATCCAGCTCTCATGACTTTTATGGCAGTGGCATTGGCTCAACCCCAAACACTCCTTGGGCATGGATGCCAGGGGAGGACTGTTCTGTTTTCTAGCCTTGGCTAGCAGACTCATGGCAGGTTGTTGGCCATCAACAACCCTGCTGTCATGTTCTTTTTCTCAGCCCATAACTTGGTGCTCATGATGCTTTTCCATGTTACCTCCCACTCATGGCACGTCTGCATTTTCAGGCTGCCTCATGTCATATGCTTATTCCCTTTCACATCCCTTTCTAGTACTTCCAGCTCAGTATGCATTCCCCAAAAATATTTAGTGCTTTCTCCTTTATTTTTCTTTACATATGAAGGGTACACTCCTAAATCCTTACCAAAGGACTCCTTTATCTGCAGTTGAACGCTGTCTTGAAGCTCTGCTCTGCCATGCTGCCTTCGAAAAGGCCATCAGACCTGTTGCCTACAGTGGGTGCCCCCACTCCCCCATAAGCATCTACCCATTGATGTTTCCTCTCTTTTAAAAGAAATAAAAGACTATATTTTTACTGTTTGTACAGCTCCTAGCGCGCTGGGACCAACCTCATTGCCGTGGCCATACAAAATACATGTAACAGTATCTTCCTCAAAAGCTGAGGCCATCTTCCGTAAGATTTGAAATTACATACGAGCCCAAGGGTCCTCCCGTGCTACTGAGCCATTGCACAGCAGCTGGGAAAGAGAGGAGGGGAAAGGGGTAAAGACAGAGTTCCTCAGTAAGGCGGGGGGAGGAGAAGAACCAGCTCTGTGTATTTAGTTAGAGTTAATTAGAAATTTATGACCTTATGATGCAATTGTTATGTCCCTTGCTCAATATACTTTTTAGGCAGAGCATGCTGAACATACAGAGGGGGTGTATTTTATGGCTGCAGTGTTTGCTTGAGCTGTGCAGATAAGAGAGCTGTAGAGAGGTCTCCCTGCAGGACAAAGCGGAGGCATTTTGGCTGTGTAGTGTTGGCAGAGTATGAGTGTCTCTGCCAAAAGAGCTTATGAAGTATAGGTGTAAGCCACACTAATCTGTCATCCTCTGCTTTCTCTGGCAGCAGGGGTTCAATTTTGTTCTTGCACTTTCACGGGGGAGGAAAGCTAAGGGAGAGAGTATGTGTCATTAATGTGTAAGGGAAACTAGAATAGGATTTCTTTGGAATTTGACATTTGTCTCACCCAGAGATTTTCAAATGCTGCACTTTTTTTTTTTTTTTCCACACAGTTCATATATATTATGCCCACTTTACGGATAAGCTAACTGATTCAGAAAGTGAAGAGTAAATAGAGTGTCATTTGCAGGTCTATGAATAGATTCAAAGACCCTTGAAACCTTAATCCACTTGATCCCACTTAATGCCTTCAAGATGCATTAACAGGACAAAAAGAAGTTTAATTGAAGCACATCAAACTCAGTTTAGGCACTGTAACCCTTTTGCTTATGAGGGTAGCCACATAAGGAAAAGTAAGGAAGCATTAGCTTGCATTTCCCTGGAAAATAAGTAAGCAGGAATGTATGCCACATCCTGGCTCGCATTTTAATCTCCTCGAAGCAGAGCTTTAAAAATGGCTGTTCTTTTCCTACTGTGCTTTCCAAGATGCACAGCACAAATGCGCTCTGAACACTACAGAACTAATTGAACAATCACAGCAAAGGAGGTCAAAACCCAACAAACAGTGTAGCATCTAAAATGACTCTGGAGGATTTTAACAGATGGACACTTGTAAATCTAACAGGATTTCCTACTGGTGAGAATGCCTTAGGTAAAATGCAGAATGTCTCATTAAATTGTCAGCCAGCTATGAGGCGTTGCTCGTGTGAATATGAACAGCTATGCAGCTTTACTGTAAATACACACAGCCATGTATTAACATAGTCCTGAAAAGCAGCATTTGGATGCGAGTTTGGTTAGAAAACCCTCTCAAAATTGAAGGAGGATCAGATGTAATGTTTCTGGCTGGGATCCATTAGAGATAGAGAAGGGAAATTAAGCCTGGGGTCAGGCTTTTTCTCTCCTCATTCCCAAAGTCGTATGGTTTTGCCTTCAGTGCAAATTGGCAAATCAGTCTGGTTTAGACTTCTCTAATCCCTTTTGCTATTGCTTTCTTGTAACCTTCTGTGTTCTTACACTGTTGATGAAATGCATCAACAGACCCAACACAGGTATAATAGTGTTCTGTGTCTCCCACGTAGATGCTCTCATGCCAAGAATTTGAATGTAGGTTAGCACAATGGAACGACACAGTGGTTGTATGTTTCCATTTTTACACGTTTGTTTTACATAGTGCCAGTGATCTGGATAAGGGCAATTAGTCTGTTTCTCACCAAAATGGTGTGTTAGCCCCTTTACCTCCTCCAGCAACCCTACTGCTTATGAGATCTGTGAGCCTGTTGTTCAAATCCACATTCCTGTACAGTCCCACTTTCTCAGTAAGAAATAGTCTCTGCTGGGTTTATTGGCATTTCTCACAGTATCTGAGTTCAAAGAAAATGATTACAAGTTAAGACAGAGCTCTGTTCTTTAAAGCGCCACAGTGTATAGATTTGTTGAGTGATATATAACATAGAACAACTTCCAACTGAGGAAAGCTTAACACTGCTCAGGCTAGCTTGCTGATAGCTGCTCAGCTCCTAGAATTACTGCTTACAAACCATAAAGGCTCCAGCTTGAGTTTCAGGGACTTGCACACCGCAAGTACAGCCACAGGGCGGGTAACCCGCCAACTCCCTAACCTCAGACAAAAAATCTGGCCACTGTCTGACAGGCAGAGTATGTGTATTTGCTGTCTATCAGTGGCAGCAAAACAGCTTAAAGTCAAAAAAGAATTGTGTGAAACCACCAAGTTCAGTCGTGGGAGTATTAACGTGCCAAATTGACAAGCTGGGTATCTGTTAAAACTGCCCTTCATTTCTGTGATATTTTTGGCAGGCAAACAGCCCGTAAATATAAACAGATCACTTCCCTCCTTACTGAAAAGCAGGCACCTCGGAGGGAGGAAGCACACTGCATGTTTATCAGAGTCATAAATTCTGCACAAGGTTTTAGAACCAGTACACAGGGGCAAATTTCATGATTGAGCTAAGAAACTCGAGGAAGGACAAGTTAACTGTGAGAGAAAAACACATGCTGTGTGTCCCTCAGACCACAGAACACACCTCTGTTGGGACTGATTGCGCTACCGTGAGTAGGAGAATTGTGCCAGGACAGGACACACGGGTCTGTGATTATTGACCAAATCCTTTAACTGAGAACAGGCGTGGCACTCCTGGGCTAGAATAGTAACTGTGGATTTGTGTTTCCACCCAGCATCCAGGTGGAGAGCCTTCGTCTCCCTGACATCCCCCTCCAACTCCAGAGGCTGGCACTGGAGACAGAGCATCAGATGCGTGTGCATGGAAGTGGGTTATGGTAAGATGCCCACACTGGTACAAAAATTGTGCTTGGTGTCACTGTAATTCCAAAGTAGGTAGTGCACAGTGCATTGTTACACTTTATAAAGCAAATGCAATCTTTGTAGAGCTTTAACAAAAAAAGGTAGACCACAAATGCCGTGCAAGATAATTTATACTATGTTATATGAATGCTTTATATTTACTGCAGTTGCTCAGAAGTGCAAACTTATCTTAATGGAAAACTGTAGGGGAGGCATATATTGCGATATTTAAAAAAATAACGATTTTGGTTATAAAATGAAGAAGTTACTAAAAAGCCATTGTTTGAGGACGTAGAGGCTACTATTTCTTTTTCAAGCTTAAATTTTCTTCATTTTCCCACAGAATTTTCTCCATCCTAACTGCCCACCTTTGAATTCTGCAATTATCATGCACTACTGCATTATTGCTTTACCAGACATTTAATGACCCACCCCGCCTTTTATCTTTCAACATCCTTCTTATTTCTTCATACCTAAAAGTGTCTTTCTTTCACTTGTTTCTAAATTGAGCCTGAAAGAGAGAAGAAGGAAAATTCCTAGAGTATTAATAATAGAATATATGCTAAACCTTCAAAACAAAAAGGCCATGAAAACACACATAAAGGTGGAATTCCTATATCCATTTATCCATGCCCAGTGTGCGTTAGAGTTCTTTCCCAGTAAAAAAAAAAAAATCCCTTGAAACTGTCTCTCTTGTACTGGAGCGATCCTGGTTGTTGTGGTTATGAAGTTGCACTGGCAAAACAAGGAGAATCTGGCACCAAATCTCTGCAGTGGGAGAAAACCCTCCAACAGCCCTCAGAGCTGCAGCAGTGTGCAACCCCGGCGTGCTCCTGTCATGAGCATGCCTGGCAGGTGACTGAGCAATGTCCTCTAGTCCAACCCTGGTGCAATGAGCAGGGACATCTTCAACTAGATCAAGTTGCTCAGAGCCCAGTCCAACCTGACCTTGAATGTTTCCAGGGATGGGACATCTATGACTTCTCTGTAGATTCATCACTTTAAAGAACAGCTCTATTGAAAGAATCTCACTGAGGTCCTCTTAGGAAACACAAACGCAAAGGATTAATTTAAATTATCAGTAACAGTTTTATCTTTCTTAACTTTTCCCTTTATATTTTGTTAATGTTTTCACCATACTAGGTCTTCGGAAGGCATCCTGTTTCCGATGAGTTTGTTATTATTAGTTTTTATAGTTGTAGCATAAAATCTAGATCCAGATTTGAACTTTCCCAGATTTTAGAGATTCAGATTTGGACTATCATAAAAATAGGATGAAGATATGGGGCTTGAGGCATGGCTTTGAGCCTAATATTGCTTGCAAATATGGCTGTGCCCTTGCAAGGTGACTTAGTAAAATAGCATGGTGGGGCTCCAGGTGCTTATTTTCAGCTCATTTATTCCACATTGGACTACTCACAAGAAATAATACATTGTTCATGCTCTGCGAATGAGACACGGGAACTGGGTTATATTCTCTTCAGGTGTAAATATTGTCAGGGCTGCACAAAAACCCCACAGAGTACAAGTTAGTCTGGAGGGTCTTCACTGCTGACGATCACACAGGAGAAGAAAAGGACCCACCTGTGAGATAAAGATTGTATGTTTATCTCTTACAAGTCTGCTGGCTAACAGATGATGGATCATCTACAGAGAGCCCCTACACATTTGTTCTGTTGTATGATGAGCTGCTGCCAGCTTGCTGCAATGAACTTAGCTGTAGGGAGGGTAGTGCCCTGGTTAATTAAACTCTTCTGAGAGACAGGTATGTTACCACTAAGCTGGGGTGACACAGCTTTTAGCTATCTTGTGGTGAAGGTTTACACCTGTTGGGCTTGTACCATTTCGTATATTCTGCAGACAGATTTATGGACCCACCTTGAGGAACATGTCTGACTGACTGTCTTCTGAGCCTGTCCTCCAACCCAGCAACCTCACTTTAGTTTTCTATAAGCTGCTAAGAGTAAAAGATGACCTCTCAGACAAGTGTCCATCTTTTTTAGTTGCCATCTTCTCCTTCTCTGGCATATCGCAAGCTTTTGCTCTATGTCAGCCCTCACTGTAACTTCATATTCTGTCCTTGAAACAAGACATACAGGTGAAAGAATATATTAAAATAATGGTGTTGTGTTTGTGATATGCTGTGCTGTTTTTCTGTCACACCATTTCACATGAGGCAGGAGAGAAAGGATAAATTAGTTTTGCTTCTAGGAAGTTGGTTTAACAAAAATAAAAGGGCTGTGGAAGATTACATTTTGATGAGCTCTTTTTTTATTCCTTACTATGTACCCAAGCTCTTCAAGCAGTAAATAAACTCAACAACAGTTTATTGTGTGACTTTTACCTCACTTCTGCTATTATTAATTGTCATAAAGATACGAGAGAAGATGTGAAGAAAGGAAGAAAGACAGAAACTAGCCCAAGAGGCTTATTTTTTTTGTGAAAAAAACCACGTAATTTGCAACTACTGCTCATGCATTACCTTTCCCCTGAAAACTCATGGCTTAATAGTAAGTACAGCAGTACTGAAGACCTGATTTACTGCACACATCAAATACAGCAAATAACTCTCCCATGTAAAGAAGAGAAAGCTTTTCTGTACTTGAGCTCTCACCGAGGAGAAAGTGGAGTAGTGGAGAAAGTTGAGTAGGCAGGGGAAGACACAACTGCAAATTTGAAAGGTTATCCAGACAGCTAAAGAAGCATGGGGGTTTTTTTTGGCCTTTTTGTGGAAAAATTAGCCATTCTTTTGGTAGAAAAGATTCATGTACAAGGAGGTAAACTCTGAAGAAACTAATTGCACTTTTCAGCAATCATATTTCTGACAGTTTGCTAAAGATTGAAAGCTTTATCTTACAAGAGAAGCAGAATGTGGAAGCAATACAGACACTCTGAAGCAGAAGAATCCTTAGACTGGGGGAGGAAGAGAAGGGTGTAAAAAAGCTCCAAAAAGACATAATACTCTGATAGACTATTTTCTGTTTTTTTAATCCAAGTGAGCAGCGTGTCTTTGTTCTCTTTACACATCCAATGCTTTGTCAGCAAGACAAGGAAGAGTTTAGATTGTATTTCTAACGTGCAGTTGCAAGGGATGAATACCATGTTCACAAAGCAAAACCATCTCACTTAGCTCTCCCTGGCTAGGGAGCATTCTCCCGAGGAGAACTGATCCCTACAGAGCTGGAAAGCCAAGAGCAGTTGCCAGGTATCCTGAATCTCTTCCCTGCCACATATCTTGAATATACTGAGAAAACATCAGTGCAGGGAGGAGTTGCATCCCCCTGCTGCACTTCTCAGTGGGCAAAGGCTTCCAGCTGCTGTCAAGCCACTGATATTGTACATGTTAAGCAGGTCCTACATGGTGGCAGCATACCTTTTTTCTCTGAGTATTCCAAGAAATACCACATCAAGTCTCATTGAACTGTCCATGCCAGCCAAATGTCCCTCTATGGGAATCATAAGGCGTACAGTGGAAATTTGTACCAAAAATATTTTAGCAAACAATTCATGCTTATAATAATCCTTCCAGATGGCACTGGTGGGAGAAGACCTGATACTGTCTCCTTCTATATGTCAATCTGGCTCTCTAATTGATTCCAGGAACAGCAGAAAATAAAGCGTAGTGAGACCATGTTGGCTTCATCAGTTTTTGGGCCTTGAATTAAGTAAGCTCAGCTAGGACCTGGGACAGTGAACCAGTGCCAAATCCTAGCATCCTTAAGGCTACTAAGTGTCCCAAATTAAAGATCAGTTAAACATTCTTGGAGAACTTTTAATTTTCCAGGTGAATTCAGTACCCTGTCTGTAGTCTCCAAATAGGTGTGGGTTATAATGTCTGATGTTTAGGCACACACCTGCAGTGCCTGAGCACATCTTGTGCAGCTGGCAAGGGCTGCCAATGTCATGTTCTGCCCTTTTGCTGAGGAACTCAGCAATTAGGGCTTTCTTCCAAGATATGAAAGATCCAGGACCAAATCATTTTTGCAAGCATGTCCTCTTTGAAAAGCCATATTGCCCCAGGGAATGTGGGAAGTTAGATTCAACCACTTCTACTGAAGCTGCTCAGATAAGTATAGGATAGTTAAGTACTCATGGTGAGGAAGGAAGGAGAAAGAACAGCCTATGGCTGGGGTTGGTTGAGGTCACAGAGAGACAAGCAGAAGTACTATATTGCCCTGTGCTACCTGCTCCCCACAAGGCCACCATCCCCTCCTCTTCCTCGAGGTCCTTTTCTGGCCCCTGATACTGAGTGATAACTGATGCTGGAATGTCCAAGGGATCATCGGAGCAGAATGAGAAGTGCGGGACGTACTGCAGACAGGTGGGCAGCAGCAGGGGTAGAAAGAGTTTCCAGGATCGCTAAGGCTTTAATTTTTGCCCTAACTGGATGGCCTCTCCTCCCCAAAGTCTCTACAGATGATCACAACATTTATTTTAAAGAATATTTAGTTCGAATGCTGAGTGGCTAAGCTTCAATAGGAGAAAGAAAGGCTTTCCCACCCCAGAGCCCTGTAAGGGCTAATGGACAGACAGAACATGCAAGGGTCAGAGATCCCCTTGGGCTTGAGGCACTGAGGCACTTAATGTGAAGGTGGCACCTAGATCCTCTTGTAGAACCAGCTATAGTTCTCCTTTATCTGAAAAACAAACCCATTTACTGTAATTATACATGTGTTTACAGCTTCTGTAGGGAAAACAAATAAAGCAATTAATGCAACTTACAAAACCAAAGTGACGACTCCACATTAGGAATGACTCACATGACAAAACAATATTTTCTGAAGTGATCAATTTCTTAACAGCTCAAAACCTTAGAAATAAAGAAGTAATTAATGAATATTCTTTTATTTTGAAGAAGTAATTAGTAAATATTCTTTTTTTTTTTAAAAAAAAGAGTTGTGAAATTACTTAATGCCATTAGGATAACAAACATCCTTCCAATAGAGCAACATGTTTTCTACTCTACGAAGATTGCAGGGGATTGGACTAGATGATCTTTCGAGGTCCCTTCCAATCCCTAACATTCTGTGATTCTGTGATTCTGTGAAGATTTTGCCTTAAGAGATTTTAGAGTCCCTTAAATGAGCACACACTACGGCATGTCCAAGATGCATGGGCTGTGACACATGCAGCTACAATAGCTATTGAACACAATGCATGTATAGACTCTTATACAGGAATCCTGAAGCAAGGGAAATACTCTCTTGGACTCCAGTGTGAATTTTAAAGGCCCTTAAGGAATAGAAGAGTGTACCATAACAGAAACAAAGCTTAGTTTAGATGTGAATTACCATGTTGCCATTGAGTTTATGCTCAGTTTAACCTATTAAACAATGTGAGATGAGCAAAAATTACTCATTTCCATACTGCTGATTTTGCAGACTTCAGAAACCCTGAGTATGAAATAAATAACTTGCTCTTAATAACTTTCAGTGTGGATAATATATTTAAATGTAGGAAAATGTAAATAATATATTTTTATTGCATTGCTGGTTACTTCTCTGTGTCAATTCAAAAAAATGAAAAAGTTTAAAATTACAAAAAATTTAAAAAATACTCAATGCCTACAAAGCTTTGTCTGTTCATCACAAGTAGGATGGTGGGAAGAACATGCTATTATGGAAAGTTCTGAAGATTGAGTCAACTGCATCAATATAATCAGTACTGTGTTTCCTGAATTACTGGCCTGGTTGTATAGCCCTATCTGTACCACAAAAATGCAATGACATAACTGCACAGAGGAAAAGACTGGAAATCACTGTGCACAAATCTGAGTAATATTCCTCTACATTATTCTTCATTAGATGGATTTTCTCTGTCAGTATACCATGTTCATTCCTAAAGAGAGTACTCTGAAAAGACAAGATCACTGTAAAGTGCTCTTAGCACTTGAGAAGTATGTAGTTGCTGTTTCTTTTTTTTCCTTTAATAATAAAATGAACATTTATTACAACCAATGTTTTGGGAGTTTAAAAAATAAATTATTCATATTGCAAGACAGGATTTATAAGAACTATTATTTCTGACATATCAGGGAGCAGCAGGGAAATCGGTGATTATGAAATTTATTTGCTTTCTTGCTGGCTAATTTGCAGTTATGATAACTTTTAATGAAATGGTCCTTATTCTTGGTAGGTAAAGCTGCAGTCACTTTCTGCATAGCTTCTTACCTTTGTGAGTTTTTCCATCTCTCTTTTTTTACTGGACCTAGTCTATGACCCTTTTCATAATAAATTTTTCATTCAACATACAAAACTGAACACATAATAAAACTGACAAAAATCTCTGATCTCTTCTCATTTCTTCCATCAACTTTAGTTTGTCTGTTTTCTCCATTTTACTACCTTTTTCTTCCAACTATCTTTTCCTGTATCTGTTTTTTCCTGCCATGACCACAAAGAATTGAGAGGCAAAGACATGTGCAATACCGGCAGACATATAATCTCTATACAGACTTGAGTCCGTTGCACCCGTAACAATCTTGCCCCAGACTCTTTCCTTTGCAATGTTTCCTGCTGATGTAGCTGTCTTGGGTGAAAAAAACAAAGGGATTATCAGGTTCTAAGGAAGCTTAAACAATCCAGAGTGTCAGGACACTATGAATATTATTTGGGGCCATTAAAATGTGTGAGACTATAGTCTGATGTTCTTCTGAAGATCTCTCATGGTTAGAAACAGAGCTGCAACATTTACAGAAATTTCCATGTAGCTTCGTTCTGAACTTCTGTTTTCCACTGGTCATATATTCCTTCCTCCTGAGCTGCTACACCATTAGATCTCTAACTGTTTTGAGGTTTGTTCTCTTTGGCTCTGCCTTACTAGAAAAATGAGTTATGCCTAAGATCAGGAGCTGACAATGGGGGCACCTACAACATTGCTGTTGCCTCTGTTGAGTGGAGACAGAGACATTCAGATTTGGTGGGTACACAAAATCCATCCATGAGACACTGGACACCACCGGCTTGTTTCATGTGGTTCAAAAACTTTTGGGGTAACTGTGATTTCCAGAGCTTTGAAAGTACTTAACTTCTTCCTGAAGTCAGGCCGTAGCAATCCCTTGAGCTGAAGATGATCTGTCCCTGGACATGAGCTTCTGCAGTGCCCTGCCACTGTGCAACATCTGAGCTCATGCATAGTGATTCATCTGGCATGACCTATTATTTATGAAAAAGTCAATGTGCTGAGGGTTGAGATCAAAATCACAACTGACAAACAGCCACGTGAAAAAATACTTAATGTGTTTTTAGGATTTGGGATTTGAGTCCACTGTAAATGAGAGAGAAAAAGGGAGAGAGGAACAGAGAGGGGGAGGGAGGAAGACTTCTTTCTAAGTCTACAAGAATAAATGTCCTACTGAGACTCCTCTCTCAATGTGACTTCATTATCTCACTTACAATAAAAATACTGTATTATGACATATGCCAGCCTATAAATATAATATATATCATACATGGGCCACCTTATACCCAATCCAGTTATCTGGATCAGTGCTGTAATCCATTTGGGTAAGGACCCAATTATTTGGGAAACAGATGTTGATTTCATTTCAGATACAGTTCAGGGATTATTGTTTCCTGTCTGTTTAAAAATGAGAAGTTGAAATAGATTTTAAGATATATCATGCTTCATTGTGGTTTCCATTGTAAATCCTGTGGAATACATTTTTACCTCCTGAAGACAGAGAAAATACAGATTTTCAATACAGAATTTTTTTCTGTGCATGATTTTAAAGCAGCATGTACGAACTAAACTTGGAACCACCTTTCAAAATAAATGGTAAACTTACAATTAAACAGATGACAACAAATTTGCAAAAAATCTCTCTGTAGTCATACTCAGTAAGACTGCAAACCTTGTACTTTTTTATTAGCAGTGACCAATTTTCTTGGAATGTATGAAAATCAGATTTGCAGCAATTAAAATCATAACAGATATAACCTCGTTAAACAAGTTTGTATACAAAGAACACTGTGCTTTAGCTGATGCTTTCTTAAAGTTAATTTTGTTTTCTATCTCTTTCTTATCTGATCAGAAAGAATATAACCAGACTGGCTGCATGAAAGGCATGTAGCAGAAGGTCCTCCACCCCACTGAAAAGACAATAAATCAGGCCAACAGCTCACTTGAAAAGTTTTCATCATTCTACATTGTTACTTTCAAAATCACCATTTCCAAACTTTCACTTTTTTTAGCCACTCTTCTTTCCTAAATTACTTTTTTGAATTTTGAGTGTTAAAGCTCTAAGTTGTTTCCACCTGATCACAAGATCACATCAGTTTTGGCTCTATGTGATTATGGTCTTCAGTAATGGTCCACCAAATAATTTTGATTCCCCATTCTTAAAAAAACCTAACAAATGTTTCCAGAGATCTTTGAACGCTCCTTTTAAACAGAGATGGTTCTGTTTAGTGACACTAAATGAAATTTTGTTCACAATAAGCATCAGGAAACTCAAGACATGGCCTCATATATTTCCTGCTGTAGTGACCCCATTAGTATTCCACCTTAATGGCTAAATGCATATTGATGCTCCTTTGGCCAGGATTAACAAGGCTTTCTTTGTATGTGCCATCCGAGGCATGTTCCTGCAGTGACCTCTTTGGCACCAGGATGGAAGGGCTAGCTGCAACCTGAAGCATGAGACCATCCGCTGCTACCACTATGCTCAGGGAGTGAACCTGCTCTCTGCCAGCCAATTTCAGCTCTCACTGACATCAAAAAGAGCACTTCTGTGGCACTTGGGACTCCAGAAGATGACTGGAGAAAATGTCTCACTTTACCACATCTATCAAAGAGGCTGTTCTTTTGTTTTCTTTCAAGCTAAACCCCAATGCTTCATGCTGATGTTATTCTCAAGTCTAAGAGCTTGAAAACTTTCACTGAGCCATCAGGGAAGACTGGTTAAGCGCATGGAGGCTGCTCCCATTCTGCCACGAGCACAGACGCCGCTAAGCCCAAGGGAGGCTCATGACAGCTCACATATTTCAGAAAAGTTTCAGAAAGGATAGGGGTTTCTTTCCCAGGCTGATTCACGGAGCCAGGCAGATGATGTCACTAAAACAATTGTTGTAAGTAAGTCACCTGAGGAATGAAATAAAGAGGATGAAAATATCCACCAGAGCAAAGATACTCCATAAGTCAAAACCCAGGATGTTCTGTTAGTCTGAAGTAATGAGACTTTCAACTTGGTGTTGAGCTCTTGCACATAAGCATTAAACCTAAGAGTGTAAAAGAGAGGTACTAGACATCAGGCATGGTAATTCTTTACATTGTTTTAGTGCAATGCAATATATTTTTTTACACTTAATATACTAATCTGCATCAATTACTAGATATTTTGAAAATCTCTTCATGCTACCGGTCATTTGTTTTTTTCTCTAGGTGAAGCAGATGATATTTTAAAGAGGAAGTTACATCCAGCAACAGAAGATAGAGTTCTCTGCAGTAACAAACCCTAATGCTTCCTGCTGCTGCAATTGCCATAGAAACAGAAATGCCACTTCTCTGTAATGAAATATTGCCACTTGAGAGGATTTAGAGGGTTGCATGCAAAGGCCTCGATCCTGCAAGGTGCTGAACACCCCTGGTGGGTGCTGGGACTCTAGTTCCCAAGGTATTTACAAATATCTCATCTATTAATTTTCAAAACCAAAGGAAGCTTGATGTAAAAATACTTCTGAGGATGTGAACCCTGTGTGCCTTTTAATTCCGAGGATTTAGGACTTAACTCGTTTCCCATTGCTACTGTCTAAGACTTCTGGTGTTTAAATGGTAATATGTCTGAACCTTCATAAGTCTGCTTGGTATTTATCTGAGGTTAGAATGGGTGACAGAAGGTAGCCACTGATGCAGCACAGACAGATGCCAGTGCATCCACAAGCACAAGGGTTTATCTTGCCCAGTTCTTATTATTTTAACATCCTTATTTCAATCCTATCCAGTCAGATGGCTGAAGCATGATATATTCCTTAATCACTGCTGAAAGTACCAGAAATTATCCAGAGCAAGTATCCAGACAACTGCCTACAACTTAGATAAAATTTGGTGGTTTTTTTTAGATCCACAAAGAGATCTCATTTTTTACAGAGAAAGCAAACTGGGGCAATAATGATGAAAGTAATATTTACCCCTTAATAGCTGCCTATTTTTATACTGATGCTAGAGGTTAATAGCACTGTTATTTACTCCTCTGCCAAAACGTACTGAAGGATATGAAATGTAGCAGTCAATAAAGCTAAGCTGTCAGATAAATAATGTTCATATTACTCTCTGACAATTTCTTTTGCTACACGGGGATACAAATAACACTAAGAAAGCAGTTCCCACATTACAAGTTTATTGATGTGTAAAATGTAATTTTAAAAAGAGCCCAAAGCACCAGGAGCATGACTCACTGTAACATGATATATAGAAAGAGATATATGGCATATCTAACACCTGTAAGGAGAAGAAACTGGGAGAGTGAGACATCTTTGTGTGGGGTGCAGCCCTAAAGTGGAAAAAAATGGAAAGCACAACTCCCACTCAGAGAAGCGATGATAGCTTTATGCACTAAACAGAACTTCAAAACAATACTGATAATGTTTATGTTTCTGTGTTCACAGTCCTCAGAGGGATGGATTGGCCAGGAAGAGGCTGGCTCTCATAGTAAAATCACCTTGTGTTTATGTTCAGAAAACAGAGGCTGTGACGAGCTCCTGATGCAACACAGGAGATTGATCTCTGGGGGTTTTATTTTCTGTGGGTACCCGGGATGGACCAGGCTGCATCTCTCTGGCAGTGAACACACACAAAGAGGGACACAACAGTGCCCTTATAGACAAATTGCCTGACCTTACAATAACACTGCCTCTTCAGCCCCCGAAAGTGAAAAAGAGTGCTGTTTGCATTGTTACATTGGATTTTGAATGTAAGTAAGAAGAGAGATGGAGTTAGGTAGCAAACAGATAGATAGACAGACAGAGGAATGGGTCTCATAAACTAACCAGGTATAAAACATTGGCATTAGAAAAAATGGATGTGAAAAATGACAGCATGCCTGAAATGACTGCTGGGGGTGAGAAAGAAATGTGGGAATTGTCTTCAGTGTTGTAAGTGTTTCGCGTAGACACATGTCCCTTTGCAACATGTGTGATGGAGAAAGAAGGAATCACTTCATCCAGGAGAACTGTACAACTTCTTTTAAATCTCTGCCTCCAGATTCTCTGTTGCTCACTCTGAAAGCTTTCTCTGTGATGCTTTGAATACAAAATTATGCAGGCTGAGCTACTTTCATGAAAAAAATTGAAAATCAGTGAAATCTTCAGCTTCATCTAACAAAGATAATTAAAATTAAGTTCATACCATTACAATGGAGAGGTCCTGCAACCCTGCCTGCACTTTTTTCTGCCTTAAGTTCCTGGCTGGGGAGAGCCAGTGCTGGTCAGGAGGTAAGAGTCCACCTCAGCCCCATCTCTGCCTCGCTGGGGAGAGCTGAGCCAGTTCTGCAGCTCTAGTGGGGCCCTGTTCAAAGTGCTGTATAACAAAACCTGCTGGATGACTGCTTCCAACAGATTTTATTTTGGAACTTATTGAATTATTACATCCCACACACAGGTATTTACAGGAGCTCTTGTCCTGCAAATTGCAGTGTGCTGTGTTTTCTGCTGTTTTGTGACATTAAAGAGAATTTCTACATTGTGTTACCTATCAATATGTACAAACTATAAAACACTAAATTTCCTGAAAATCTAATTTGGAAAAATGTCCGTCGTGTCTAATATTCGGTGCAATAAGCAAGCTGCTCTGCTATCACCTATCAAAGACCCCAGTGACATCTGCTCACTGCCTGCCGTTTGTAGGGGAGAGAGAGAGGTGAAAGAAGGGCAGAGAGAAAAAAAGAAGCGAGGACTGTCAGCTATTGACCTTACAGCTGAGCTTGGCTATTGCTGAGGTGGATGACTGTTCTTGAATAGTCCTGGATTTTGCTTTTTTATGAGAGATGATAAAAAGATAATTTAGGGTTATTGTCCATGATACAACATTTGGAAACTTCTTGGAAATATTATATTAGTATTTTAAGTGCTTTGTTTCCAGAACAAGTGTACTAATCTCCTCTTGCCGAATTCAAAATTATCATCCTCAGAGCATTAACAAGCACACAAAAATTAGAATAGGAAAGCCTTTTCTAAAATGCCAGAAATGTTTTTTTTGTCCAGCTAAGAAGATTTGCAGCACAAACCAGAAGAGGCAAAGTGTTTAAACAGTAGCAGCATAATTACAAGAATGAGTAACTGTAGTGATGGTTTGGACTAAAAATGTAAGTAATACATTTCAATGGGATCTTGATGCTGTGAGATTATTTAGATGTGAGTGGAAAGGTGTCCCTTCAGACTTTCCCCTACTAATGGCAAAAGCATTTTTCTAATACAATCAACTTTCTACTCTGTCTTCTTCTAAGAGAATAAAGGAATTACTCAAATTAATATTAATTAAGTATATATGGGAAAATACTTCTGCAGCAGAGGAGTGAGACCCTTCTAATTTCTTTATAAGTGTGTTTCAGACATGGTAGCTGCCATAATCAACAGGATAAATTTTGCATACATTATGAACTTCCTTTTGGGAAGTCAAAACACATATGATGTAGACCCTGCTTTTGTCACAGATAAATAGTTCTTTTTGTAGGAAGTCCTGGAGTACTTAGACCAACCCAGCAAAGTCCAATGAAGTGTCAACTCAAGCCAGGAGCGTTATTATTTATTGTCAGTTAGGACCTTCATCACTTAGACATCTCTAGAAATATTGCTGGTGATTGATACTGATGGCAATGATGATTACTCTTGCAATAAGCTTAATTAAAATAATGAAGTACTGCTGCACAGAACTTGGTTGTTGCCCAGGCAGGATAATGTATAAGCAGCACAAGGAAGTCATCAGCTCAGAGAGTGCCTCATATTTCAAGTGTGACACTGCTAGGGAAGCAGAGAGGTGTTGTGTGTCATTTGTCCTCTATTCCTGCTCCATCTCCTACGTGTGTGCATATACAAATAACTGCTGGAATAGACACCACAGCTATTACCTCTTACATATTAATCCTGACTCTCTGCCATAATGAAGTGTATATTGGTTATAGTGGCTCTATTGCTGTTTTTGTAAGATGCTGTGAGTCTCCGAGGAACTTTTTTTCTCATTATTCTTCAGGGAGCTCTTCTCCGACCATTTGGTTGTGAAAGTTTAATTGATCTTCATCTGCCACAATGAGTAACCCATACAATCAAAGGTTACAAGCAATTTGGAGGGGGTAGAGTAATTTCTGACCTCCTGTTCTAGGTAGCCGATGCCAGAAAAAACCCAAACACTAAGGTGTAAATAATCTCATTATTTGCTAGTGAACTTCAGCTATTAGCTGTGTATTTAAAACTCAGAATATAGATGTAAACTCCGAATCATCCAGGCTGGCTGAACTGGTCTCAGACCCAGATCTCCTACATCATGGGGAGCTGCTACAAAGTTCATGGGCAGCTCCAATCTCAGAACAGGAAGATCTGCATTTATAAAGAATACCCTCCTCATATTCTAGGCTTTTTGTATCAGGTTAATTAAGACAGTAAGCTATATAAACAAGATTTGTATTTCTGGCTAGTGTGGCCTAATGATTCAAAGTGAAGCAGGAGTAATTTAAAAATCATTTAAAGAATCACACATCTGTTGTATTAGGTAAGACACGGACAGTCATTAAAGAGGAAATTTCATAAAAGATTAGGAAAAAGCTATTTCTGAGCAGGTAAAATGCAACTATGCAATCAAATTAGGAGATAAGTTTAGAATTGCCAGCACATTGTACCATTGAGATGGTCTAATTTTGGATATTCTGTCACTTGTCCTTCCCTATTTCTAGGTCAAAGATTGATGATGTTTAATGTTATTTTGCCTGGAAGCTTGCACCTTGTCCCTTTGCCTGTCCATAGCTTATGAAGCATGCCAAGTGTTTGTTTTTCTTCCCTGCCACTTTCCACTTACTTTAATTCACTGAGCACTTTGCACCCTTTGCACTCACACCAAAGTTTTGAATATAACCTTCCTCTTGAATGAGAAAATACTGTAAAGCTAAGCAGTATTTTGTATAAATTACACGCTCTGCAAGTGAAAAGGAAGACAGATGATGTCCTGATGAAGGAGAAAGGGCACGACTTAGGTACTTGTGTTACTCATACAGACCTGGAGACTCTTCTGGCACAGATGAGGATGCACCCTCACCTGCACCATTCCAGTTGCTCCAGCCACCACAGTTCCAGTACCACCAGTGTCCTCTTGATTTATGCCAGTGAGTTATTTTGCCTGAATAAATTACCTTTTCTCATTACTTGAGCCTGTATCCTGTCTTTCTTAAGAGGAAGGGAACTACAAAAGAGATGCAATCACTTGAATAGTGATGGTTGTAAAACTGGTTTCACATAAGATGATATCAGGGTTCAGACTTTTTTGTGCATACCAAGAAAGTATATTTGCCTTTGGAATGAGATGTTTTGCCTGTTAAACATCACGCAAAGTGCCAGTTGCAAAGTGGGAAACCACCTGAAACCTCTCTTACAGTTGTTACAGGCAATCATGCAGATTGGGGTCTATTATTTCTTAAAGAAGAGAAAAATGGTTCAATTAACACAGATGAGATTGGCTGAGCACCCTGTTCTCAGCACAGATCAGCATGGCATTTTAAGAAGCTAGAATTGACACAATTTTGTAGCACAATAAAATCCCTATGGTTTTGTGTCTTGATATCCACCAAGAAGCTGAGAAAAATGTTGCCCCATGTAGGTAGGCCATTTGACAAACTTACAGGGAAATGCATTCAGCAGTTGTTTCTAAAGAACTGGTGAAAGTAAAAAAAAACCCTATTGAGTTAACCAAAACTTAAAGGTTTGAGCTGGAATGAGGAACGAGTGGAAAACCCCCCAAATCAGTATAAATCATCTCTGCCACTCAAGACTAGAAATTCAGGGGCAACACAAAGCAAGACAGCTTTACTCACAAAGCAGATAGGTGCTCAATTTTAAGTAAATGGCTTAAGTGCTTTACTGAATAGAGAAGAAAATAGGCAGCATTTAAATGCTTTTCTACACAGGACAGTGGTGCATGTTATATGAATTAAGGCTTCAGAGAGTTTCCACAGAAAATGCAGTCCTTCCACCCAAAAATACAAACACCAATGGCTGTAAATTTTCCTTATAGACCCCAAGTGTGTCTATGCAGACATGCTATTCACACCTGAATTCCCCCCTTTCAATGCTGATTCACCAGTTTTGCCTGTGATATAGTGAAGAAAGGAGTCTCAAAATGCACCATCGTACCTCAGAGAAAGATGCTGGTGCAAGGTCAAATATGTGGGCCAAGTAGGGATTTAAGAAGAAAAGTTACAGCATTTCAACTATGACTCCCAGAAGACACTACAGCAATGTTCCTGTTTAATTTTTTTTAAATTCATGTTTTCTGTTCTGCTGAACTTTTTTTCATTGTGAAAAACATGACTGTTCAGTAGAAAACTTTGATGACAATTACTTTTTCCTATGTTTGTCAACCTTCTGAAAGGACAAATTAATACCAACCCTTTTCTATCCTAGGATTTTTTTTATGCTCAGATGGAGAACATACACATTTCATGCAAGCAGGTCATTAAAAAGAGTATCTTACTGTTAAAAATTATCTAACTGTTATATCTCAGAAGACAATTATAAATAAAAAGCCATGAATGTGTGAGAGTATTTCTAGTGGGGCTCTGTGGAGATTGGTTCCCTACTAAAAAGAAATAGTAATAATTTTATATGGAATGTAAAATTTATGAAGCATGTCTGATAAGGATGGAGGAAGTGGCTAGATAATGATTAGGATAGGTCAGGTATTATTATAATCCTGGTAATGTGATAAACTGGAAACCGTCAAAAATTATGCACTTTAACTGATTAATTTACAAGGTTGTATAGGTAGGAAGAAATCGGATAGAGAGAATGTATACTATTAACACTGAGAAAGAGGTGATTTTCAAAAGGACTGAAAGGTCACAGCAGAGAGACAATTAAATACAATTGCTAAGCATCAAATTATGGCCAAAGGGGTTATGTGATGTTTTGATATATAACTGAGGATAAGAGGGTGGTATTGTCTATAAGTACAGCATCAGTTAATTCACTAGTAGAATGCTGTGACTCTTTTTGAGTGTCCTTCCTCGATCCAGACACCAAACCATTGGTTGAGAAAAGATCTATAATAGCAATCTGAGGCCTGGAAAGTTTGCCCTATGAAATAAATTATGTATATTTAGCACATATGAATATACCTAACATATTCTGTGCATTTAACGTATATCCAAGAACTAATTTAATTCTGTTTTATAAACATCCACCCAAAGAAAGAAGTTTTAAGTGACTCTGATGCTTCTCAATTCACAAATGCATAACAGCATCTAGGCAGCAGAAGCCAAAAGCAGAACTGAAACTGGAAACATGCAAGTTTTAAGGTGAACAAGGCAGCTCTTACAAAACCGACAATAGAGAAAGTTTTCCACAACCTGATGTTTTTAAAGTAAGATCAGATGGTCCACTAATATTTGTGCTCTATCTGAACTAAACACAGGTATCAGCAGTTGGGCATCTACATTCTATGCAAACAGTCTGTTAAAATGATGCGTATTGCTCCATCTGGTCTTCGCTGTTTATCGATATATCAGAAGAGGACCATTTTACGGGGCACATCATGGAACAGGTTACCCTAGCATGTATCTGAGGAAGCTGATCTTATCAAGTGCAGAAACCAAAAAGAAGGTGGAAGGCCACATTTCCCTACAGACAGAGCTGTACAGAGGGAGAGGGAGGAAAATCATCACTCTGTGCAAAGAGTGCAAAGTAGCAATTCTGCAGAGAAGGCAAAGTGTTTTAGGAACTTGAAGTAGGGTCCTATCCAAATTAGTTGAAAAAGCAATATGCTGATATTAATTCTAAATGATAAATATAAATTAATTCATACTGTAAAGAATTATTTGAACTATCCAATCATCTTGTTCTGATCTCACTATACCTACTCTGCAGTCACTTGTCAGCACCACCTGAAACAGCAAAAAAAAAAAAAAAAAAAAAACTAAATAAAAAAAAAGAAAAAAAAAAAAACAAAAAAATTAAAAAGAAAAAAAAAAAAAAAAAAAAAAAATAAAAAAAAAAAAAAAAAAAAAAAAAAAAAAAAAAAAAAGACTAAATGAAAGAGATGACAGAGACTAAGCCAGAACTATTATAATGACATAACGTAAATCTTATCAGGATTCTTTTGTTTTCCTGTCTCAAAAATGACATAACAGAAACTGGAGAGCTTGGAAACGGCTAAGGATCATAAGGAGTACGTAAATGCTTTTTATTTTTACAGGATTTACATTAAAGAGAAGATGAAGGATATAGCATCATATCTAGTATAAAGAAGATGGGACACTGCACTTTTGCTTGCCCACTGTCTTAACCAAAAAATGAAAGACAGCCAATAAAATTAAAGGCCAACTTTTTTTTAACACTGCCTAACCTGTGGTTTGGACTATCTCATTTTAGCCAAGTACTTAACAGGACTGAAAAAGGTAAAGACCAGTTGCCTAAAAGAATGGCTAGCATCATCTTAAACTGAATTCTAAGATTTTTCTTAAGCATGCAAATAAACCCTCATGCCTGAGGACAAAAGCCAGCCACTAGACCACAGAGGCTAACAAGCAGCTTCCCTAATGGAGCCATTACTCCAGAAGGCCCCTGCTTCGCAGTTCTTCTCTGTTTAGGAAAGCAACGTGGAGTGGAAATGTTCAAAGGGGTAGAGAACAATTAGGTGTGCAACTCCCATCCAAAGTGGGGGGAGGAGGAGAGGCTAATGCCAGACTTCCACCAGGCTGTTGAAAATCTTCCCATGCCTGAAGTTAAGCATGTGCTTAAATGTCTTGGACTTTCACGGTAGAGACGGGACTCTGGATTGGAGGACTCACGGAGTGGATCAAGCATGGGGTGCCCTATGCTGCTGTACAATAAAGCCAAAGTCTCTTTTCCTGTTGTTAATCTCTTTCCTGTCTGTTAGCCTCAAGGCATAGTGAAGAGTTAATTGATTTTCATCCAGGAAAAGAGGACTTCACTGAAAAGTACACTCATGGAATTTTTTTATTTTATTTTAAGCACCAGGCACACCTGCCAGGCCTCCAATTATTCCTCAGGAGGAGAAAGTCTACTGTTTTTCCTGTGAGGAAACCCTCTGATCCAAGCACTTGTCAGAGGCTTGTACTTCATCTATGCACTGTGTTAATCTGTCTTTCCTTTTAAAACCCGTCCGCTGGTGGAGGTTTTGGGGGTGCCTGTCCTTTTGTATAGGTGTTTAGTGGCTAGAACATTTAACCAGAGAAAGTGAAAGCCAGGGCTAGTTTCCTTCTCAGCCCAGGGAAATGTGCCTGCATCCCTGCCGGCTGCCCAGTGATGAGGGAGATGAGGCTTTTGAGCCCCTTGGGCTGGGCTGGCCATCCTTTCTGGGGACTAGCCCAGAAAAGGGGAGATTCCTTTACGTAGCATCTTTTAGAAAAAAGCATTTTGTGTGGGACTTGACTCTGCTGCTGAGTGCTGGGGTGTGGAAATGCCCATCAGGTCATGCCTCCTTCTTGGCTTAGGGAGAAGAGTTGGTGCAAACACCAGGTTAGGCTAGAGCTAACCTCAGAGGCATGCTTCATTTCTGAGGAGAGTTGTAATTTGATAATTAGGAAGCACCATTAGGAACCGTCAGATGAAGAAAGACATTTTGCACCATTTTGTGCAGCAGCATTAGGTGTGAGGTTGAACTTCAGCCCAGGCTGTTGAAGCTTCATCAGGGTGCTGTCTCATGGCAAAATCTGGGCCAGTTTGGGTGAAACCAAACTGAAATACCTTATCTGGAGGAGCAGAGAGTGTTCCAGTCACTCACGGATGTCTACTGATGCTGGTCTGAAAGCTCTTCAATTTGTCTCCCAGCACTAACACAATGTGCACATTGGGTCCTTAGTACCAAACATTTTCCTCTATGGATCCACTCCTGTTGCACCACTTTACATGTAGATGTAGTCTTAGATGTTCAAAATCACTCTGATACTTATTTAAGGTACCTCTATCTTTTTTAAAATGGTTTTCATCAGTCATGTTTTGAGCTACTACTGTCGTACTCTGGCAGAATAGTTTTTATAGTACTACATGGAGAAATGAGACCTGCTTTGCTGAGGTTTGAAATAATAATTTTAAAAAGGCAAAAAAGCAAAATGCAGTAAGTATTTGTGTAAAATTCAAACTTGCACAGGAGGCTATAATGGCTCTGTATTTTTTTTTTAAATACCAGCACAAGTTCTGTTGTGTGTCTTGTACCCACTAATGGATTTTAACTTTATTACTATCCAGTTTTATTGGAACTAATCAGAAGACTGTAGGAATGAAAGGACTCCCACATTACTGAAACAGTTAATTTTTTTAAAGCCAGGCTACTGAAGTGCAAGTTAAAAGGGAGGAGCAGATCAAATCCATGTGCGGGTGGGTCATTTAAGAGCTCAGTCTCATTTTTGAAATATAGATTATTCAGGATAACACAAATTCAGCATTTCTGTGTAATGTTGTTTCATTGATTGATCCCTTAGGCCAACAGGACTTGGCTGTAGATAGATACCTAAAAATGAGTTCTAAAACTTTACCATCTTTTAGTATTTTAAAACCTGTCAGAAAAAATCAGTTAGAGGCTCTGCCTTTTCTCAAGTTCTGATATCAGATCTTCAGCAGAAATGTTTTTTTTTTCATACAACTAAATGGTAGTTGCCATGAAAGCACACGGCGAGTCATGACTCCGAAGAAATTCCTGGGTGTACAGTAGCAAAGGTGAAACGAATGGCTAACACCTGCCAAAACCTGCATGGAGAGTGCTGATGTCATCAGCAGTGCCATCACTTCACAGGCAAAGCCTCCGCTCAGGTCTTGACAGGTAAGGGTAGGAGGCTATAACCTTCAAATAGTCTATTTTAAGATGCATTTTCTGTGTGGTCTTTTTAAGTCTCACTGAAGCCTGGGCAGCACCCAGCCTTTTACTCATCAGGTCCTTATTTATGTTTATTTATAAGCTTTCCTATGGAGGTCATCCTGGTACTATGTGAGTGCATTATGTATATTAATGGCCTTATCCTCAAGCTATGCTAGGAGTGATGAAAGCGTGATTCCTTTCTCTAAAACAGGGAACTGATGCAAAGAGGGGTAAGGTGACGACGGGCCAAGGTCATGCACAAAGTCTGAGGCAGAATGTCCTGTGCTCCAGCCTCAGTCTTAACTACTGCTGTCCTTTTTGGTTAAGTTATAACTATTTACTTCAGTGGGAGCTGAAGCTTTTGTGACACTTCCCAGGGTCAAGTCTAAAATGACATGTGATAGACAGATGGTCAAACAGATATACATGTACACAAACTTCAGGACTGAAATTTCATGAGCGGTTTCACAGACATTCCTAGAGCTCTGCTGGGCACTTTCTGTGAGCAATATGGAGCTAATGTCATCCAGCAGACACAAAGCTGGAGGATGAATTTCTGGCTCCACCATAGGCTCAGCATGGAAGTATTGGCAATTTATTTAACTTTGCTGTAGCACACAGTAAAACAGACATTCTGACGCTAGAGCTATCCTGCCAAAGCGTTTTTGAACAAAACACTGGGATCCAAAGCCATTGTTCAGATTTTTATATCCTTCATGAAACAATTGATTTTCAAACCTTGCTACTGTGGAAATATAATACCATACTCTGTGAAACCATCCACTGAAGCACTGGGAATACCCAGTCAGCATCACAACGATGCTTAATACAGTTGAGTAGCAGCAGCAGCAACAACAACAACAACAAAGTGCAATATTTGCCCATTTTCCAAGGCCACCATTTGGGACCAAATTGCACATGGAACTAGTTAACCTGCATGATAGTAAAATACTAGCAATCTGTATTACATTGACATTTAATAAACAATCAAGAAAGATGAGAAAATAGAAAGGAAATTGCAGTCTGTTCTGAGGTATGCTGAAAAGAAAAGCATCACTCTTATCTCTTAAAAGACTACCATGCTGTAGCATCAGAATTGATAGTCCAGGTTAACTGGCAATGGATTTAAGGTTTCTGGACACACAGAAGCTGAAACTGAAAGTAATGTGGATGAAGGTGATGTGTTTAGCCTCAGGAAGCATGGAATTAAACTGTCTGCTGGTAGGAGGTGAGAGGGAAAAAAAGCTGGAAACGCAGCAGTCCCTTGTTTCAGCAACAGCAACCCACAGGAAGGTGGGAGGGGGAAGGAAAGAGGGGGATGAAACCACAGCAAGTTATCCCTTCAGTGTACCTAGCAGGAGATTAACAAAGAATATGCTTAATTATTGCTTCCTGCCCACCTGCCTAGTTCCTCCAAGAACCAGAGCTCACTCAAATAACATTCACTCCCTTGGCAAATGCACTCCTAATGGAAGCAGTTACAGATTAACCAAGTCAGTTCACTTCTTTTACCTAGAAGGAATTGCAATTATTTTCCTCTACCTTTTTTTCAGACCTGCTGGTGAACTTTCAGTTTCCAAGGATCAAAATCTGGATGTCATGCTGGGGTAAATCAGCGTAACTTTTGTTCAAAGCAGTGACATTGTGTACATTTACACCAGTCAGCCATCCATCAGCTCTGGATGATCAAACTCACTGTCCTATTTACTGCCTTCAGTAATTTCGTGTTATCCTAGCCAGCATTAGGTTTATTTTGTTAATAATTCATGGGTTGCCTTTGACATATGACTCCCTGTGCCACAAAAATGATATGGAGTAATTAAACTATCTTTAAAGCACCTTGAGTGCTGTTGGCAGCAACAACAGCAAGTATTTAAAAGAATATTTAATACTGTGCACTGCCAGCATGCATGCTGGGAAACAAGCTCACATCCCAAAGCCTACCTGGGCCAATCACAAGAGAATGGCTTAATTGGTTAATCATATAAATTACAGTCACTTAATCATTTTGATCACCATCAGCCAATTAGCTCAGAGTTATGGGCTCTGAGGTAACAGTTATGCAAATGTTTGCTCCACTGCAAGCTATTAGCAGACATATTTTCTATATCAAGCTGACATTGACTGATGTGAAGAGGGAAGTGAAGAAAGTGGGCATTTATTTAGTATAAACTTCTCTCCTTCTGATTAGAATTAAGCAAATTATAGGAATGGCTTTAAAATAGAGCAGTTGGGGTTTTTTTATCATAGAAATTACCCTCCATGGGTTATGCTGGTGTGGGCATCCTGAGGTGCTCTCCTAGAAGTTTTTGCAGAACATTGTCATGGTTGCTGCAGTGTCTCAGCATCCCTGTCACTATTAATGAACCATTTCACTAGTAGGATAGGAATAAATGTTAGCAGTCAGTTACTGGAAATCTGCAATAATGTCTGAATAGTGTGTGAATAGTGCTAGTTGGCTACAGTTCATCAACAGTGGGTAACTTCCCAGAACACAGGTGTTCTTTACTGTGCAACTTTGGGTCTCATCTGCTCTGTTTCTTTCAAAATCACCCAGAAGTTTTGTCTCCATGACCAAAGTGTCATTGTGCTGGCTTAAGTGACACTCACTACTCACAGCAATGATCAGAATTTAGCCATGGCTCTTTCTCATAGGTGAGAGAGTATGGATGAGATTTTTCAATATCATATGGCTCATTTGCATTGCTTGGCTAAGATGGGGCAGCACAGCAAAAACCCTGATGTAGGAAACACAGAGCAGAAGAAGCATCTTTGGTACAGTAAGACTCATGGGTTCATTGGAGCTGGGACACATCTTTGTGTGATCAGATATCTGTTGGTATTAGTTCTGTTCAGAAAATAAATTGTTCTGCCCAATCACCATCTCACTCTCCCTCGATAGGCATGCGGAAGTTTCAGAGCTTCATTCCTGTAATAAACCTGCTATGAAAAAAAAAAAGTGGAGAGGAGGGGGACATTTGTTAACATTACTCTAGCATATATTTATCAGTCTAAATCCACTTAGATATCTAGTGGATAAAGGGGGTGCAACTGCCATGATTCTCTGAAGCATTCAGAAGTTTGCCACTAAAGGAGTGACACAGCTCTCAGAGAAACACATAGGAGCTGCAAAGCCCCTCATAGAAAATTCATTTATTATATTTGGTGTGAGAAGCCCCAAATCGCCCATTCTCAAAAAAGTCTCACTGCCATCAAGAATCTGAGTTAAAAGGTTCCCACAAAACTCCACTAGCTTCATAATATTTTAGCTTGCTCTTTGTGTCTGTATGTTGTTGTTTTACAGTATTTGGAGTTGCAAAATTCCCTATTTGAGGCACTAAGAGGCTTGTTTACATATACACACATAGCACTGTCATCAGAGTTATGTATTAGGGCTTGAATTAAATGTGCATACTAAGGACATCAGTAGAAAGAATAATATACAGTTTTAAGCCATGGTTATTTGAAACCAGTTAACCTGGAGGACTCTATAATACTCAATTAACAAATGATTACAACATCTATTAACCATTTATTAATCCTTTATCAGTTATCGTAAATATGATCTTAATGTAAAGCATGACCATTTTGGCTATTTAAATTAACAGTCAGTTTGGGGAGATGATGTATGAGTTAAGAGCAACTTATTTCAGGACAGTGGGGCTGATCTTGTCAGGTAGAGCAGAAAAATCAAACCCCTCACTATATATTAACCAACAGAGAAACAACTTGAGACTGCAAAGGATGTTCACAAAATGTTTCCTTTTTGGTGCAGAGTAGGAAGAAAGAAGTATGTTTCTGTGTTTGAGCTTGATCTCGGCGACGTCATGAATAAATGAGCTGTGTATGTATTCTAAGTACCTTAACGAACAAAGAGCTACAAATAGGTTGCTTCCTCTGAAATGCAAAACTACCTGGCAAAGCTGGGGAAAAAATTGCTGCTACAGCTGCAGATAGGTCTGTACATGCAAAGCAACCCTGATGCCAACCAGTAAAGTCTGTAGTAAAGGCAGCCAAGCTGAATGGCAACCGCCCAGAGAGCAATCCCATTCATAATAGGTCTGTTAGCTAGGAAAATATTTGCATATAAATTTTGTGGAGGAAACTGAAATTGAGATGAAAATCTTGATCTTATAAAAATACTAGACTAAGCAGTGCTCTGTGCCTACAGAAACAGGATCCGTCCTTGGCACACCACGTAAGCACAGTGCCATGTCTGCGGGAAAACCCAAACCTGAGGCTCCATCCCACACAAGAATACTGGGCCAGGAATGACACGTCCTCTCCTTGTAAAGCAATGAAATGCCTAATTTCACGGTTCCAATGCCCTAGTGCTGTTGCATCTTTTGATGACCTCATTTGGGAGAAATCCTGAAAAATATTTAAGTGATACTTTGAAATTTCTGCCTTTAAACAATACCTTACCTTTCTGTAGCACCAAGGAAGCTACCACTGAGTAGCGGTATCTTTCATCTGTGTTGACAGGGTCCCCGGGTCTTTGCCGTGTCCTCGGCAGAGATACTTGTGCCTGGTAAGCGCTGCTTCTTCTGTCAAGGTCGTTCCATCATTTCACAGACATGCTCCGCCCAAATTAAATTAATAATGGAGCACACCTATCAATATTTATTACAATTACTCAGGCAGAATGTGAAACAAAGGCTTCATCCATCCACAGTGTGCAGTCAGACCATTGCAATGACCCCGGGACCAGGCCCCCCAAAACCTTCACCCCCTGTAAACGGTGTTATGTCCTGTCAGAAGTGAGGACTGGAGCTGCTCTTCTGCTTCTGCAAGGAAGATGGAGCCAGGTCAAGAGTCTGAACAAGAGGAGATCTTCCTGCAGAGGAGGGAGAAAGCTGCGAGGGCTCTAATTAGTGTTCCACTAAAATATTTCCTGGTGCTAAAGAGGAAGGGTGTTGTCTAGCACATTCATTTATTCTATTAGCCTGAAATCCTCCAAAATCTTTCTATGACCCACATGCCAGAGGATGTCTTTAAGATGGTTGTCGTGTGAAACCACTCACTTCAGTAGCTAAGTGGTCATATTATAGCCTGTTGCTTTTCAGCTTTGAAAAATAAATATGGCTGTGATTTTGTATGTGTGTGTGCACTCTTTAAAAGTCTTTAGAGGAAGAAAAACATACTTTTCTTGCTGGTTTATTGAATGACCACTGATTGTCATATCTTGCATCTACTAATGAAAAAACATTTTTGTGAATGTTTGAAAAGATGCTTTAATGTCAAGTTTTCTTCATTTCTTTACTAGCGCTACTGTTTTCCTATCCCTACATTCATTTCAACTAAGCAGTGTGCAAGGAATGCCAGATCAGGCTTCCTGAAAATTAGGCTCAAATAAGCCAGGTGGCCTTTGATTGTTAACGATTAATTAGAAAGCAAAAGACAGATTGAGCAAATTAGTCAATAACTTAACTTTTTTTTTTTGGTAAAAGACATCTCCTTTCTGCCTGTTGTTATTATTTATATTCCATTAAGATACCTTTGTTAATGTTACCATGTCTTGATAGAAAGGCTTTTTTTTATTCTATTGACAAACCTGTCACTTAGAAGAGAACATAATGCTGCTGCTATTTTTACTGATTAGTGATAGTGTTGACTGTATTAAATACAATAATGGTCTTAATATATTGTCACTTAGGTACATGATGGTGCTTGTTTTCTGCTTGTAGGGAGGTCACACTGTACCACACTATTTGTTTTCATTAGTGCATTGAGGGTGCAGAGGTACATCGGTGCGTAACCCCAGAGCAGGAGCAATCACCATTCAGGAACAGTGCTGTGCAAATGATTTTCTCTCTGATATTTCTAACCTTACAGTGAGCACGATGAATCTTTGACCTGCCTTAAGCAACAGTGTGCCAAAGGAGTGGCTTGCATCACAAACTTGATCAATATTTGCTTCAGGCATTTTATTCCAGGCAGGAAAGTTATCTGAGGTTGTGAATAGCAGCAAACACAGGTAGATGCCTAGAGTTCAATTCAAGAAAGGGCCATAGCAGCAAAGAGCAGCCCCAGTGGAAGTTTAGTCACCTCAGGGAGCAGCATCTGAACAGGGGCTTTCTGAATCTGAGTTTTGGCCTGAATTCCTGTTTGGATGCTGGTAGATCCACTAAATGTGATGCCAGTTACAGCTCAGCAGCAAGATAGCTCTGAGAAAGATCCCAGCTACTTCTGGTTTTAGAGGCCTAAATATTTTTGGAAATCTGTCTCCATAATCAGCTGCACAGAGAAGCATTTTACAGCCCATCACCAAAGCACAGCTGGCAGATATGAACAAGGTTTTCTATTGTTCTTCCTCCCCATCTCCCTGTCTCTGACATCTTCATGAGGCCACGGGAAACAATGAGCAGCTGAATGGTACCTAAACGTGAGAGATGGGTGCATGGAAGAAGGCTGGGCATTGTGTGGTCTGCAGATTGAAAGCATATCTAAAAATCGGGAACAAAAACCTGTGACTCTCCTTCAAGCACTGGTATAGCTGCATGAGCCTTGTCTTGGGCATGTCAAGGCACACTTAACTCCCAACAGCTATTCCTCTTTGGTACAGGGCATGTTTTCTGCACAGCCAATGCAAGGGCAATGTATGACTGCAGATTTCTTGAAGGCAGAAGGAGCTGCAAACTCTCCTTTGACTGTCTCCCTTTGCAGTGGTTGTGTGTATGGATTCAAAAGATGTTTAAGGACCACAGGAAAATTAAGACAAAATCACAGCTGTATTGCTTAAGAAATGTAGGAATAGAAAGGACATGGTTAAATTAATAGGGGTGTTCTGTTGTTCAGATCTGGGAACACAGAATACAAGCCAGGTCTGGGCAGTGAATGTTAAAGCAGCAGTAAAATGGGCAACATTAAAAGTATAAAAGGACTATTATAAACTCCCGATTTAGCCTTCTTAATAAAAAGTGAAAGCTGGCATTGCTTCCAGTAAGGGCTACTGAAAGTGTGACTGTGCTAGTACAGGTGGGGCCAGGGAGAGGGAAAGGAAGAGAAAACAGAACATCGGGAGAAAGTGTACTTTTGTCTGGTTTTCGTTTTTATTAGAAATGTTTGTATTGAAAAAAGTGTAGCTGGATTGCTCCACTTCACATAGTGAAGGAGAGCCTGAAGAGAAAGAGGGAACTCGTCTTTTTAACATGCTCAGTTTTCCACCTCTGAATCCAGAGATTCCAGGCCCCAAGCTGCAGCCAAGATAGAAGGTAAACTAAGTTGAAGACAGAAGAGTTTACTTTCTTCTTTTTTGGATTGGCCATAAGGGAGTGGTTGTTTGACCTCTCTTAAAACTCTTTTGTTGTGCATTGAGGTAAGTCAAATCACCTTACACTAGCTATAGGCTAGTTAACGAGTAGTGACTATTGTCATACTCCTATTCTGGGTTAAGTAAAGGTGGCCCGTCCCACCTCTCGTCCTATCCGGCATGAATGTCACACGCACAATGGACACATCCCAGCCCACAAGCTGGTTCTGACCCAGTGCCGCCACTACTAAGACAACAGGCTTAGCCGTGATCGGGACAGATGTTACCGCACAGCTTGGAGGCTTGAAAGGATTTCATAATCAAGCTGATATTATGCGGAATGATCCCGACGTGAAAAAGGCTAGGATGGTTACACATCACGTAGGAATGATACTAACCCGAAGGTCTACACGCCCCCCCGATAACGTGCTCTCATCCCACAGCGGTCGCCCATGCCACCCCCACGCGTACATGCGAAGCGCACTACGACGGTCGTGAAATTCTTCCGGGCCCATGACATCCCGAACATTGGCTTTAGCTGAGTTCCAAACCCCCAGGAACCCTTACGCACATGCAGGATAGCGCTGAGGATTGATGGACCCACAAAATCATCTCTGCAACACCAGAAGACTGCAACTGCCCCGTCACCACTTGAAATACATGCGAAGTGCACCACGGCAATTGCGTAGATCTTCCGGACCTGTGACAACCCGAGCGCCGGCAACTGGCAGGAGCCACCACAGTACTGGAAGAAATGTCTGATGAAACAGAGGGGAAGAATCGATCAAGCAGCCCCCCTCAAGACTGCCTGGCCGTTGCTCATCTAATTATCAGCCCGTGAGCAAGGCCAGGACAGTGGCGTGCGCCTACTGTCAACAAACGTTAATCTATTTGATACTATCAAGTGGTCGGTGAAGCCACTCTATAGGGTGTTAGGTAAGCATAACTCCCACTGGGGCAGGGGCTGACTTGGTCAAATCACCTTACACCAGCTATGGGCTAAAAAAAGCAAACTACACTTAGTACTTACTACTTCCATTCTGTCCACAAGAAATCTGACTGATCCTCTGGAGGGTCCCTGTCTTTGCCTCTGTTGACTGTGCAAGGGCTTTCATCAGCTATCCTTTCTCACTGAAGTCCCTTAGCTACATGCTGAACTAAGGTGCCATGAACCTGGGGATGCTGTGGGACAAAATGCAACCTACCTGGATACTGTGAGTGGCTCTTCTCAGTGCCACTTCCACTGAAGACAACAACCTCTTCTCCATGTGCGCTAGACTTCTAGCAACATGTCACCATTCAGAGTGTTGAAGACTTGACCCTACCCTGGACATTGGCTAGAGACTTTATTATTAGACTAAGAGAACTCTGTTCTGTTCATTTTTTTCTCATCCACCGTATGTTGAATTAACTGATGAATTTTCCCCTGAAGATCTCTGTCTTCTTCCCATCACTCTTTCTCCTTTAACTCTTTATGATAGCATCTAAAATAATTGAGAACTAGAGTTAACACAGCTAAAAATGAAACAGCTGTTGACCCTGATCTTTCAACTGTTCCTTTCAATTTTAGTTACTCTCGTAAAGACTTTTAACAAGGGACACAGAGTATTTTTATTATCTTAATTAATTCCAATTATTTTCTCAGTTGTGTCATGCAATATGCTACTATTGTTTAAGTCAATACAGATTTTTTTTTTTTTCTTAGAAAGAAGTAGTTTAGATCTATTCTACTGACCAAGGCATTTGGTTTATTCTTGCCATATAAGCTAAAAGAGGGTAAATTTAGACTAGACATTAGGAAGAAATTTTTCACTATGAGGGTGGTGAGACACTGGAACCGGTTGTCCAGGGAGGTTGTGGATGCACCATCCCTGGAGGTGTTCAAGGCCAGGCTGGATGAGGCTTTGAGCAACCTGGTCTAGTGGAGGGTGTCCCTGCCCATGGCAGGGGGGTTGGAACTTGATGATCTTTAAGGTCCTTTCCAACCCAAACCATTCTATGATTCTATGATTTGTAATTGACAGAGAACAGAGTAAAACAGAGAAATGTTTGAAAGACTATTTCTCACCAGTTTTGAGTTGGTAATGGATTTAGATTGACCTAAGTCTGCAGTAATGCAGGTGTAAATGAGAATAATCGAGTATAATTAATTTCTGCTTCCTCAGTGAACAGTACAATATACATGTCTTTATGAATATCTGTATTTACAGAATAGGGCTTCATGAATGATTTGTTAGATCAGCTTCAGAGAAATGGTATGATTTGATAATGTAAAGCATAAAGTAAGGGGTATACTGAGTACCTTCCCTCCCACACAGTGTTCAGCATCTTGCAGGATTAATCCCTAACTGAGGGCTGTTATGATTCACATTTATAATGACCAGCTCACCCTATAAAGAAAGAAGCTACATTTCAAACTTTGAGCCAAACTTTGGCTGCTGGTCAATTAAACTGAAATTAGACCATCACTCACTGAGCCAAAGGCATCAACAGTATGTTGATGTATTTCTCAATAGCAATTTCTCAAAATCATTCCGCAGCTGTAATCAGAGAAGGCAGCCAAAGTTTGTTTCTCTGCTTTCTTGTAGCTTTGTCCCTTTTGGGTCCAAGAAGAGGCAGCTGTGGTTGCACCTTGGTGCATGGAAACTATGGAGATCTGGTGAAAGGAACCAGGTGCCATTTTGTAAACTGTGGTTCCTGATGCTGCACTCCTAACTTGAGAGGGGTCTTATGCCTCCCATGCTGGGAGGAAAAGCCTGTTTTAGAGAGGCAGAAAAAAACCCCATCACTAACTGGGAGGTAGGTACGGACAAGAGTAAGACTTTCTGTAGATTTAGACCCCTGGAGACAAAAAAAAGCATGGTGAAATATTATAGGAAAAAATGTCCTAATCACTCCTTGAATTTTAATAGAAGAAATTATGGAAAGAAGTGGGGAATCAGCATCAAGTGAGATACTAGTTCAGTAAATACAGTAATTGTTCACTGACAAGAATAGTATGTCAGCAATGCTTTGTAAAAGGCAGGAAAATAAGCTGTTTGATCCTGTGTTCATGAGTAATACATGTCTTACAGGTCTGTGATTGTTTACTATGCACCGTGTTCTCTGTATTTCCATTTTTATTGTATTCCAGATAATTATAAATGGCTAATATTCCCACAAGTACAAAGCTGCAATGATATACTTTCATCTCCTTCTGAGGACTTCATGTTCTTTTAAGAATAGGAAAACCTACCCTACCTAGATCACATATTTACTCCAGACCAAAACTATATTCACAACTGTAAAAGACTACAAGAGTGTTTCCCAGTCCAAAGGGTGTCTGAAGATTCCTGTCAAAGATCAAAGGACTGTGCAAAGGGCTGTGTGTATGTGGGGATCTGTGTGCAGTTTATGCACTCTGCTGGATAAGAAATGCTGTGAACACGGTTGCAAAAAAAATTAGAGTCCCTTTTGATTGTGTTAACCTGGTTTGTACCACCATTATCATAATTTTACCTTTGTTTTGAACTGAAATGTCAAGAATTATAGATAGAAAAATAATACTGGAGGACTGTTAACATAGACACTTTTTCATAAGAGGCCTCCATTTCCAGTGGCTTAGCAACTTCCATGAGTTCTGTACAACCATATACTATATATTATCTTATTTAAAAAAAATTCCCACCTCTGGGATGGTCTGAGGGAGGTACCAAGCTGAGGGCAAAGGTTAAGCCAGGCCCGTTCAGCAATAGAAACTGCCCTTTCTGACTTAAAGAAAGAGCGAAGGATGGGAGATCTGGGGAACGTGGACCAATGATTTCAAGGCACAGAATTTGACCTTGGAGGCTGGCAAGGAAACATTGAAAAGAAGAATTGAAGGCAAGATAGGCAGAAGGCAACTAGCTGGGTGTGGAAGGAAGATCTGGAGACTGAAAAGGAACTGTGGGATGGGAGAAGGGAGAGAGACTGCATCAGAGGCACCACAGAGGTTACCAGGCTGTGAAACAGAAGTGTGCCTGATGGGACCAGACGGGTTGCACAAGGTGCTGAGCAGGGATGCTGGGTCTGACTGACCGAGGAGATAAGAAGGAATAGTCTAGATATGAGGCAGGATTGATTGAGGAACATGAGAAGAAGGGGCTGTCCAGCTCAGTGAGGAAAGGCTGTAGGCTAGGAGGATGCTGCACTCTGACAGAGGGGCTGTGGGAGACCTGGCAAAGGATTGTGCTTGAGAAGGGGAGAGGAAGATCTTTCCAGAGCCATAAATCATCACTGAGATCTCCAACCTGAGTCTTACTATTCCTCTGTCAACAAATAGCTACGACAACTGGTAAATATTCCTAGCATTCATCTCCCAGAATGATGGTAGCTTAGTACTATTATCAGTTACTCCATTAATTCACCTACTAGACATCCAAAGGTCCAGATCTGATGATGACCCATAGGAGTGTCAGTGTGACGCCATGTGGTAGAGTTTGTTTTTCCATATGCTTTCCTGAAAGCCCTAGGACACTACATTTATAAAAGCATATTAAAATGACTTTATTAATACAGCAGAATTAATCAGAGTATAAGCTAGGAAATACCATAAGTGCCACAACCAGCCGACTGTTACTCCTCTGGGGTGTTGCAGTCCCCACTAACAAAATATCACAACCAAAATTATAACAAAAAAGCAAACAGGGTTTTTTTGGGGTCACTCATGTTGTGCTCTCTTTAAAAATGAGTGCATGGTAAGGAGAGATTTTAGAAGTTCCAAACAGAAGCAATTAAGTTGGTGAAAGAAAATATAGCTATTTGCTATGCCTTCTCCTCCTTCACTCGCCAGTGCAAGAGTACTCCTAAGGGACCAGTTAATTTCTGCATGTGTATGTACTGTTCTTTAGGTCACAGTACAGCAGACTGAGACACACAAGTTCGAGCCAAAATTGTTTTGCAATTAAGAAAGTGTTGCAAGGTGAAGTTGTGAGGGGAAATAATAAAAAAGGAGGTCTTTAGTATCATAAGTTTTATTTTTTTTTACTTCAATGAGTCTGAAACATAAGTTTTAATCTAAGGCTTGAGAATATTGTTTTGAATTAGGTCAGACTTAGATATTTAAGAGAATTCATGAATGAGGGGTAAAGCTCTATATGCTGCACATTATGTAATGCTTTGGTTTAAGGGTCTCTGGTCATCAGTGAATAAAACTGATGTAAATCATGTTAGTCACATATATTAAGAATAAAACCTGAGAAAAGACTGCCATACTTTAAACACCCAACATTGCGAGCTCCTTAGGGCTAACAGAGTCCCTGCCTTACAGCAAGGAATTACTTTCCAGCAGGCCAATGAGATATCAGCACAAATTAAGACTTCCACTGTCACAAAGAACACTTTGGATTGAACCAGGGTCTCCTGAGCCCTAGCCCAACCTTCACAGCCCTAAGCAGTGGTATGTAAACCCCTCCACTCTAACTAAAAATAGGCTAAATATATTTTAAATGGCAAGCTTTTGAGAATTGTATTTTCTCAACAACCAGCCATGGAATATAGAACAAAGCAGAGCCCAAGTGTTAATTGCTCCAACCCTGTAATTAAATGCAGACATAGTGTACTCTGATTGTGATTCTTGAAAGCTTGCCCACTTGTTTTTTTCAGTCCAATAAAAAAGAACACCATCAATATTTTGAGTAAATGCAGTTTGCAATAGCTGACGTGACAATAGGTCATTGGCATAATTATGATCAGAGATACCTTCATGCATTAGCCACAAACTTAAAAAAAAAAAAAGGCAGTAGTCAAGCCACTGTAAATTATTCTGCTTATTAACATCCAGTATGCTTTAGAAAGCAGTGAACATGCATGTGTTTGTTTCGTTGTTGTGTTGGGGAATGGCCCTGGGATCAGATTTAGTGCATGCCTGCTCTGATGAGCCCATGCTCTTAGTTGGACAGATGCAAGCCTGTTTGTCCTGGAAGCCAAACACATCAGCACAGTACCATGAGCAACCTAGTGTGTGTTGCTGCTTTGCTGGTATGTCTTCACAGCTCTGGACCAAAGGCCAAGCTACCATACATCCGAACCAAAGCGTTTGCAAATACAGCCAGCATCATTCTTCTTCCATTTGTGTCCTATGATCTAAGCCAACATGAATAGTTTTCACCTGACCCACAGCATGTATGTCCTGCTATCCCTTTCCAAGTCTGACCTTCACTGCTGGCTCTATTTAGGAACTAAATGCAAGTTGGATAGTTATGATTTAGGTGTGCCAAGATCAAGCCTTCACTTCCCAATTAAATTCAAGTGGTTGGTTTAATAAACAAGAAATCCCTTCCAAAAATTGAATCAACACATTATATGCCTTCAGGGCTTGGACCCCCAATGCTACCTTCTGCTTATGTTTTATTTGTATACTGCACAGTTTCTTTGTAAGTAAGTGTCTAGGTCTGCAAACAAAATCAAAACTGAGATTTTAACATGACCACTCATGAATGCTTAAATCGAACACCAAATTTAATAGGTCACATTTAAATACAGGCAATTATTTTCCTTTAGAGGGTGGGCAGCATTAGGGCACTGCTCTTGTCACCACCTGTGTGTAGGTGAGGTCCCCTCACATGAGTAGGAAGGCAGGAGTGCTGTTGCTTTCACTGGAGGGGTCCCCTCTGAGGAAGCCCTGCCCCTGTGCTTGTACTTTGGAAGTGCACTGAATCAAAATGCAGGTTACCCTGTGCTCACGGTCCACCTCCGTCCCCTCTGGCACAACTTATTCTTTGGGCATTTACCATCTGCATCCAGACTCCTGTGCAGAGAGGGGTTAAAAGCATTGCTATGATTACATCTTATGCTCGATGGACTTTGTATCACAATGGTTTCTGCTGTGCCCTGGCAGCACTGGCTGGTAATTTGAAAGGTGCTTTATGATCCCTGCAGAGTGAAATAAACTTGTGAGAGGTAAAGCCTTGAGCCTGAATGGTGCTATAAAGCTGTTTAACTCCAGCAAATTAGACAATCTCAAATAGTATCCCCCTTAGGGTCTGAGTAAATTCTTGTGGGAGAAGAGGACGAGGATCAAGATACGGTGAGGGAAACACTCAGTAGATGCTGTGCTGCCGGTGATGTCAGGGCTTTTGCCTGTGAAACAGACTCTGTGCCCATTGTTCCTCCACCCGCAGGCCACTGGGCTATGCCCCACATCTGCAAAGCAGCTCGCCAAGCTTGCAAAGAGGTCTTCTAACTCTCATTTGACCCTCCAAAGCATCCCTAAATCTGATCTGATGATTTCCTGACCAAATATACTGCTTTTTTCCCCCCTTGCTACCCAAATATGATACAGCTAGCGAATCAATCAATGAATTTTTCTCTCCCATATCAGTACTGTATCCTACTATCACATTTGCATTCTGCCTCCACATATTTCCTTATAAATAAAACCTGAGAATGCTGTTGTTGTTTTAGGAAATCTCTGACACCATTCAAACACCTTCATGCAAAAATATAAATTATTCCTTTCTAAATTTATCCTATGGTTTCAAATCAGAAATATAGTTTTTCTGAAGCTGTTAAATATGGTGCAATTATTAAAAGGCTCTGGTGTGCTCAATGAAAAGGCAGTAGCATTGCTTTGAACAGGTAAACCATCCCCAGGTAAACTTTCTTAGACATCCTTATTAATAACAGTAAATAATTACTATCAGTTCTATAATCAAACTGTTTTAGGCCCATGGGAATGCAGGGAGAGAGCCGACTTCTCCACTGAGAACTGCAGCCATTATTTTGGCAGCATTGAACCTAGATTTATGGTATTCCATTAAGAAGGAATGCATTAACTCTACAACTGTCACCACTGCATTGATGTCAAAGGAAGTGCTGTGCCTGGCTTTGCTGACTTGATTGATGGAAAATAGTATATCAGTCTGGTCGCTCTCTCTCTGATGAGAAAGGCAAGTATCCCGGATCCCTGAAGCTACAGCAAAGCTCCATTTTTTTTTCTTCTCTTGGCTAATTTTCCTGCATTCTTTGGCCCTGGCCATGGAAAAGGAAAAACAAGACAGCTGACTTTTTTACATTGCTCAGAGAGGAAGCAACCCAACAGGCAGAGCAATGGAGTTGAACCCTTCTCGCCTTCCATTACAGTTCAGTTTCAATTTTGAACTTTCCACAAATGCTGTCACCACAGTGGGCCATACTTAAACAGTGAATTCAAACAGCTACAGATTTGGAGATCACTGTAGATTGAAAACCAGTCAAAATCTTGACTGCAGGATAAAGATTTCTTACCATGTATCCAGTCTCCCAGCGGACTGCAAAAATATTGGATTCATCTCTGGTGAATACTTAAAATAGCACCTATTCCTGTAGCACATTAAAAAGGCACTTATTTTTTGCAAGGCGGGGAAGTGCTGCTGTTGCTCTTGAACAGACGGAGAATTGAGACACACAGGAAATGTCTAGTAAGTAAAATAACCAGGGACCATGCTTTGGCCCCGAGGCCAGGCAGCACAGCACGGCTCAGCTCTACATACCATAGTCTCTTCTTTCCCTTCCCCACCCCCTCAAACCCAGGGTATTTGACTCAAAATTGCCTGCTGGGAATGGTCCCTGGCACATGCTCTCCCCTGAAGTGTGTCTGTGTGCTGTCTGGAAGAATGGCAATCAGCACAGCCAGGGGAGTGTACTGGCAATTAAAGAGCGTGGACAACTGCCGGCCTCTGCTGCTGCCCTGGCCTGTCTGTCAGGGCAGACACAGCAAAAGGAGCGGTGTGTCCTTTTATGGACCCATAAAGGACTTGGCAGAATGTGGGCATTCAGGTCCTTGAAACTCTCATCTAAACCTATTGACTTTTCAATTTTTAACAGCAAGTGGAACCAGATGGGTAACATTCTGCATCTGCTTATGTCCCCCACTGCTTCAGTTGTGAGATATTTGCCTTTCTGTCTGAAAGACTTCAGCCAGATCAGGGAGGACACTATTCCTGTCAAAGTCAGAAAAGTAACATAAGGAAAAGACAGGATCCATGATCAGCTTGATCAGATTTGCAAATGAGATCCCCAAGCGCACACATGCGTGCACACACACACAGAGCTGTGCACATGCACACACATGCATGCACGTTCCAACAGTCATGGCCTGGTAAAACTTTTCAGAGCCACCTAACGTATATGCGGCAAACAGGGTCTGCAAAAAACAGTGCCTAAGTCTCTTCATGACCCAAGTGGTCTCCCCACAGTCACACTGGGATTTTAATCCTTTCCATGTCTGACCTTGCTGCTGTCTGAGGAAGGCACAATGTAACCATTGGTGCTGACCAAGGACTTGAAAAAACTGAATTCCTCAAAAACCAAAAAGACAGGGCCACAGCTAAATTACATACTGTACATAAGAGATAGATAAATCAGTAAAACATGTTTTTCTGAGTTTTGTTTTCACTTTGGGTCAAGGAGTAAATTCAAATTATGCAATATATGATTTTATCAGCTTCTTGCCCATACACATTGATAGTTTTGATTGTATGTCTTAAAAAACAAATAAATTTAGGATGCTTTCTGTTAGTTTTCTTCCTGCGTTATTATTAAAAATTGTCCCTGTAGACTTGAAACTAATGTTCTCTTTACAGAAATAATCTGTATTATTCATAATATTTTTGGCCCAAAATTACTCCTTCCACAAAGCCTTCCCATCTCAACTGAAAGATCAGTCTCTTTGCTGTCTTGTTTCACTGACCTCTTCTGTTACTCATCCACTCATACTTCATGTCATCCAAAGATTTTGCCGAAGCAAGGGGCTTACAATGAACTCATTAATCAGTGTTTCTGGAGCTAAGATGTGGGGAAGTCTCACCCCTGCACATCCTCTCATCATTGCTGTGCTTATCATCATCTTAAATTGGTTTGTCAGCCAGCCGCTCATCTCAGTTACTGTTTCTTGCTATGCCAGCATCACACTCCCTATAAGAAATCATTAATTGTGGAATGCAGTGAGGTTCATATACCACTGAGCCAAAATAGTAACTCAGAATTTAGTTACTGACATTTCCCTCACAGGCTCTTGCACAAATGGGTGTTTCTAATTCAAATTTTTACATTTTCTTTTGACCAGTTTTCATTACATTCACCAGTTTTCATTATATCAGTTTTCTCTTACTTTTATTAAATGTGAACTACTGAACCAAGTTCACTGAGGTATTTCCCATATGATTATCACAGATTATTCCAGAAACCGCACTCTTTATCAGGGCGGGTAGTGATAGAACAAGGGGTAACGGGTATAAGCTGAAAGAGGGCAGCAGACTAGACATTAGGAAGAAATTTTTCACAGTGAGGGTGGTGAGACACTGGAACAGGTTGCCCAGGGAAGTTGTGGATGCCCCATCCCTGGAGGTGTTCAAGGCCAGGCTGGATGAGGCTTTGAGCAACCTGGTCTAGTGGAGGGTGTCCCTGCCCATGGCAGGGTCAAGGCCAGGCTGGATGAGGCTTTGAGCAACCTGGTCTAGTGGAGGGTGTCCCTGCCCATGGCAGGGGGGTTGGAACTTGATGATCTTTAAGGTCCTTTCCAACTCAAACCATTCTGTGATTCTATGATTCTATAATCCTTTAATTCTTTACCTTCTAAAATGTATTTACAAATTAGGTTTCTCTGAGTTGCCCCCGTGTAAGAATTGAGACTGCAGCATTCTGGTGGTGCTGTTTGAAGACTGCTTGTATTCACCGCGTGAGAAATTCAATGTAAGCCGTACAGAAAAGATCATTAACATAGCTGTATACAGACCAGTTTGAAAACTGGTCTTTTCCACAATAGGGAGCAAACTTTTCTCTACATTTGCTTGACCACCATCTTGCCCTTTCTAATACACTTAGCCTTCACTGTTTTAGAGTACCAGGCAATGTGATTCAGCAATCATCAGGCAAAACATAGCACAGAAGTGTTTGGTCAGTCTGCTGGCTAATTGATAATATGTCAGCTGACAGCCTGCATGGGAACTGTCTGCAGATGTCTCTCACTGAGAGCCATGTAGCTGTGATGACCATTATGAGTGCATTAAACTTCAGATTTTGCATTTTTGTAAAGAATTCTGATAACCTGATGGGCATTTAAATATTCTGAAATACATATGCTAAACATATTCCTGACTATCGGATTTTATTATCAACATCTGCAGTTACCAGGGTCTTGTTTTTAATATATTCATAGAAGGTATACATGGAAAGAAGCAGCATAAGCTTTATTTGATAATATATATATTTTTAATTGTTTACATAAACTCTGGTAGGAAAGAACTCCATGCAGCAACCTAACACACACTCTCATCTTTCTGTTTCATTGCAGACTTCCAAATAACCATTGTCAGGACTAGCAGAACACAACAAGCCTCTGTCTTTGCTTCAGTTTCTGCTGAAATAACAACTATCTGTATGAAACTGGTTCTTTACAATAATATGTGCTCTGCTGTTAACAGACTCCCGTCAGTTTTGTACAATGATTCTTCAGAGGATTTAACTTTTTATTATATTGAATCAAAAAGAAAGAAGCAATCTGACTGAATAGCTGACTCTAGAGCTAAAACATGTTTTATCCATTCATGTTTCAACAGGCTTTCAAGACTGTACTGCATAAAGTTTATTTTATCTATCAAAAAACCTGTCAGGATGTGTTACTCATCTTAAATGTTCCTATTGTAGTGTCAGATTTACATGTTTTTCTGGCTCTGACTCAGATGGATTCTTCATGGGGATCAAAGTGATAAAGTTCATTACATCAGAAAAGTCACGTAGATCAACTCACAGTACTTCAGTGAAAGCGAGTTTCCTTTGCTGGAACAACTTAAAGTACATGCATGTATTTTGATGTTCCTGGTCCCAGTCTTGTGATGTTCTCAGTCTCCTTGGCTCCAGTGACACAGAAAAGGTCATGCAAATCTTCTGAGGTTATACCTACTATACACAGGACACAATGTTGAAAGTTGTAGCTTTAACAGAAACGAAAGTTATTTAACACTCTACCAAGAGCCTGATGCACCGTTCGGGAAGATTTTTACTGTCTTCAGTGGGTTCATTATTTTGTCAGCAGGCAGACACAGATTAGGTTGCACATTTAATGAGATCTATAACTTGTCCTGTTACTGCCAGCTTCTCCTACAGAATACTGTCCTAGTGTCCAAACAGTAACATTCTTTTACCCCTGCTCACCTATTCATGAAAAGGAAAGTAGATCTGGTAAAGAATGTTTTAAACCATTTTCAATGGAAAAATGCAGATCCATCCATCAGAACATTTTATGGGAACATGTCATTTCGATAAATATTACAAAGGTTTGGGATGGAATGGCTGGTCAGAGGTAACAAGGTAAGTTGTGAACACACAGGGTCAAATTCCCAAGCACCCATGTTTCCTGGGTTTGCCTCAGCTATTGAAATGCTGGATCTTCTGAGCTGAAATTTTTTTCTTTCCTTTAAAACTGGTTGAGCTTGAGGCCTTGTTGCATCGCAAGACAAAAGTGAATGTTAAACATCAGTATTTTTCTTTCCAGGACATAATTCCTATTTTCCAGCTACCCCTACCTAAATGAGTAAAACTGATGATCCCATCATCTTTTATTTGCACGAGCTTTCTGATTTCATACCACACTATTCTATTGGATAGTATTTCTTCCTGAGATGATCCCTATAGCTCATGATTACTAGTCAACTGTATTTTCAAATAGTTAAATATTTCCACCAACAGTTGCTTATCACAAATGTAGACTATGATACAGCTGAGTTATTCCCAAATTAGCTTTTTCCACCACATGGAGGAATATTTTCTTTGACATGCCCACCTGGATGGAGCCCCTTTTACAATTGCCAGTTAGCAAGTACTTCTATTCTGTCCCAAAACAGATCCTACAGTAAATGGAGGAGATGAGGCAAAAATAGACAAGGAAGCATGCAAATCTTTTCATGCCATGATTACAGATAATGTTGATCTACTACTATATTGCCCAGACAAGTACTACCAGCCTGTGTGACAGAAATGTGCTGACCTGTGCAAAGACGAGTACTCAGCAAAATAGATTATTGCAGAGTTATAAAGTGGTGTGTTGAAGGCATGTGTTTCCATGGGTTCTCAAAGTGCTAACTGCGAATATTTGTAAATGATGCGTGGATAGTTTAGATCTAAGCCTAAGTGCTGCTTAAGTACCTACAGAGTTTTGCTTACAAAATGGCTCTTAAAAATGACCAGTGAAGACTTGCAGAGTTATGATAAATACAAAGCAGTAAAGCTACATGATATTCTGTAGCACTTTCCTCTCTCTCTCCTTCCAAACATATTTCTGTGTCTGGCATTGGAACCAAGCCCCAGTGAGACTACCAGGCATGAACCCTTGCCAACCAGGTCTTAGCTCTAAGTCATATTCAAAGACTTAAATCCAGTCCCACTGCTCCCTTGTCTTTTACAACCTGAGGAGAAGCATCCTCTTTGAAGATGAGGAGAAATACGAGAATCTCAGGAGAATAGGTGATTTAATGAAATTTTCACAATGTTGAGATGAAATCTTGCTGGAGATTCTTACAGGATTTCCCTGCCATTGAGCCAGAATATGAAACTTAGCCAAGGTTCAGCCTTTAACTTGAAACCCAAACCCTGATTTAAAGCTGATCTTGACCCACATCTGGTCAACATCTTCTGAGTTTACATGGTAAAGAATCCTTAAGCTGGTTTTGTTCTTTTTAAAGGTGATGTGCTTCTGTTTGAAAGGTGAAGAGATTGTTTTCATTTTATTATTAGTTTTATATAATATTTTTTTATCCCCAAAATCCTGAAGTGGCTTAGAAACCATACAAAAGGATCTCTTAATCCACTTCTGAAGCACAACCCTTGCTGCAATACCATATAGCATCTTGGTAAATGATGTACGCCGGAAGTCTTTAATGACCTCAAACAGGCTGGACCTTGGTTTTATATTTCACCCAAAACACAGTGGCTCCATGAGCACAGTCAAACTCCAGACTGGGTAGCAGTTCAGTTCCGACTCCAAAGAGAGATAGCCACCTACTAAATCACGGGTGNCAGTAAAGCTACATGATATTCTGTAGCACTTTCCTCTCTCTCTCCTTCCAAACATATTTCTGTGTCTGGCATTGGAACCAAGCCCCAGTGAGACTACCAGGCATGAACCCTTGCCAACCAGGTCTTAGCTCTAAGTCATATTCAAAGACTTAAATCCAGTCCCACTGCTCCCTTGTCTTTTACAACCTGAGGAGAAGCATCCTCTTTGAAGATGAGGAGAAATATGAGAATTTCAGGAGAATAGGTGATTTAATGAAATTTTCACAATGTTGAGATGAAATCTTGCTGGAGATTCTTACAGGATTTCCCTGCCATTGAGCCAGAATATGAAACTTAGCCAAGGTTCAGCCTTTAACTTGAAACCCAAACCCTGATTTAAAGCTGATCTTGACCCACATCTGGTCAACATCTTCTGAGTTTACATGGTAAAGAATCCTTAAGCTGGTTTTGTTCTTTTTAAAGGTGATGTGCTTCTGTTTGAAAGGTGAAGAGATTGTTTTCATTTTATTATTAGTTTTATATAATATTTTTTTATCCCCAAAATCCTGAAGTGGCTTAGAAACCATACAAAAGGATCTCTTAATCCACTTCTGAAGCACAACCCTTGCTGCAATACCATATAGCATCTTGGTAAATGATGTACGCCGGAAGTCTTTAATGACCTCAAACAGGCTGGACCTTGGTTTTATGTTTCACCCAAAACACAGTGGCTCCATGAGCACAGTCAAACTCCAGACTGGGTAGCAGTTCAGTTCCGACTCCAAAGAGAGATAGCCACCTACTAAATCACGGGTGCCACTCACAGCACCACCAACACATTCCTCAGACCTGCTCAAGCCGTTGTTAGCCACAAATCCACTCCTGTGAGATGCAATATGCCTATGCTGGAAAGTGTAAGAAAAGGTGGTAAAGGGGAGAATATCAGAGAAAAATACTTTCCACCCAATCTACTCTTTCTTCTTGACAAAATACACTGTGCCTGTCAGCTCTACGTTCAGTTATTATCTTGTTTATAAAAACTGCATAAAGAAACTTGCTTAAAACTTACTACCGCTAAGGCATTGAAGTCAAGCTATTAACACATAAGACTTAATCAATAAATTACATTAATTCATTTATTGATCACATAAGCTACTTTAAAAACAAGCATAACAACCCCTCTGGTAATATAAAACATGAATAAAAAGAGTATACATTTCAAATGGTACCTGAATTATCACTCTCTCCATAAATCCTAGACTAATCCAATAACACTGGCAATTCACAGAGGCTGTCCATTTGTTACAGAGTACATCAGCAAAAATAAATTTCTGAATCAACCAGAATATTTTGATGACAAATTATCTAAAAAAGTCTTTTTGTATTGTGATAAAACTCAGACTTAGGTCCTTAACTTTCTAAATTACCAACCTTTTAAAAATATGCAGAGATGAAAAACAATTATTGCAAATTTATATTGTTTGTACATATACAAGTCCTACTATGTAAAGAGCAAAAAGTGAAAAAAAAAGATTTGCCGTAAGGGCAGATGGGGAGACCAGCAAACAAGACCAAAATATGTTTCAAAGGACAAGGTTTGCACTTGCTAAAGCTGAAGACTAAGTTTTTCAAGACTGACTAGCAAGTTGGAAAGTCTCACTTTTTTATATATATTCTGTGATTCTGTGATTCTGTGATATGTCCAACTAGACACACCTCTAATTTCACTAGAGGTCTTGAATTTGGCACTCCAAATTGCAAATGCTACTTTAATATTTTATCTGGAAAGTAAAATTAAAGGAAAGAAAGAAACAATTATTTTTGTGGATTGTGTCTATGACGAGAAAGTGGAAGGAGCAGACAAAACTGAGTGCTGCAAGTTTTTAACTCAGCCATTCTCGTTTTCCAAGTAGAAGTCCATTCAAATAATACAGGAACTGGGTCCACTTTCATGAAACTGGAAAGCTATGACCACTGTATCAGGCTAAGGCAGCTGCAGAGGAAGAGTCCAGGCGATGAGCAGCAGTAATGCTGGAATGCAAGAGCTAATGAATTTAGTCTCATTTAATTCCCTTCAACTTGATGATATATTTTCCTGTAAAGTAATTTCTGAAGAGCTTAGCTCAGCCCAGAAAAATTAAGAATGCTGCAGTAAAGTAGGAGAAACAATATCAAGTCAGCTTTTTCATTACTAAACTATGCAAAACCTTACTGTACTATTAAAGTACAAAATCCAATTACTAAAATATGTAAAAATGAAATAATAAACATGTAGTTTGATTAGATGAGGATATAAAAGCTGTGGTAGTGAAGTCAACATTTGAATCAATCAAGTTTATGAAAATTAAACTATCAGATACGCATATATTACTTAAGCACGAAAGCATTACTAAAGTATTCAACATTTATTAGGGAAAATAGTGGAAGTTTTGTTTTCATCTAAAATTATATCAGATATAGGCATGACCTCTGTCATCTCTTTAGTGCTAAATAAGTGAGCTTATCATGCTTAGTGGCAAATGACAATTCAGTAATTGTTTACTATTTCCTGTTAAAGAAACTTTCAGGACTTTTTATTTTTTTGTGCTGCAAGGTATTAAAATAATAATAATTTTAACCATGCAAACAATGACCAGCTTTTTTTTTCATTCAGAAAGTGCAAAAGAAGGTCCACCATGTCAGACTGCCTACCTTGTGCTGAACACAGAAATGTTGTTTCTGAGCTATGAATGCTTAGAATGTTTCTAAGTGAAGCTATTCAGGTTTCTGCCCTGAAGCTTTCTCAGTTTACAGACTTCAGCCTCCATTGGTTGCAATAGAAAAAGGAAATGCAAAATCAAAATTTGACGTTAGTCTTTGTATTCCATTTATAAAAATGCATACAGAAAAATACCTATTTCCAATCCAAATGCATCAAAGCAGATGGAGCATGGATACTTTTCCTCCATGTGTTCACTTTCTATCACAAGATTGCTTCATATACACAAAAGCAAAGGATCATAGATTGTGCAAATGGCAATAGGAAGAAATGCAGTATCAAGTCTGGGAATCCATCATGTGTAACAACACCTTGAGGGCCACTGTCAATTGCTAAAAGAAAATAGGTGGCTGCTGCCTAAGGATGCATATCTGCTCTATTTATGGCCCTTCTGCTTCCTTTATTATCCCAAATTGACACATTTTCCTTGATCTCTTTCTCTTGCTCCAGAGATCCATTCAAAGGTTATTTTTCCAATGAGGAAGCAAGGCTTTAGGCAGATTTGTTATCCTGAGTTTAGCAACTGTAAAGCTAATTCATCCTTCTACTTGGAGGGGAGATATCTGCTCATCTGCTGACCACCCTAGTCTTTTTTTCAACCCTTCCCTGTGGCCTTTGGCAACAGATGTGTCTCCTGTCTTCATACAAGGCAAGTTAGGCTATCTCCTCTAAACCCTGACCAGCAATGTCCAATTGCTTGAGTGTTTAAAAGAGTTAAAAAGGATGTGTTTGGTTTTTTTGTTTTGGGTTTTTGTTTGTTTGTTTGTTTGTTTATGATTTTGTTTGTTTGGTTGGTTTGGTTTGGTTTGTTTGGGTTTTTTTCCCCTTTCTTTCTTCTTAGTAGCTGCTATTAGCCTTACCCTCATGTTTCATTGAGTTTTCTCCCAGCAGGGAAACTGCCTGCTGCAGGGTGCTTTGTTGCTTTCATAAATGTCTAATTAGGTCCCTATCTGATTTAACAAGAAGTCAATCCTGTCCCCAGTCATCTTGAAAGCTTTACAAATCTTTGCTTTTTTGAAGATCCCAGTGAGAAAACAGCCTCCTACCTATCCCACAGTTTATCTTTTACTTGCTTTGAAGGTGTTTCCTAATACCCTAACCTCCTCTCTAAATAAAATTGGAGCAATTAAATAGGGAAACACTGTAACATACATTTCCATGCTCAAAGGATGTCTGTTGGATGGTTAGGAATGATTCCTGACTGATGATAAGGTCCGTTACTGGAAACAACAGGGTTCATTAAAGCAGGTACAACTCCATGATGCTTTGGCAATATCAGGATATTATTTGAATTTCAGAACCTCTGGGATTTTTTAATTTGTTTGTTTCTGGGGTTTTTTTTAAAGGATTAATTTACTTTGATGTTATGCAGCAACCACAATTCTACACCTGACAAAAGAGGGCCACCAGTAGAATTTGTTAACACGTTCTCCAATTTGTTAACACGTTCTCCACTAAGATGTTGGTCACTCCTTGCTTAGCAGATATAGGAGGAAAATGGAAGAAGCAGCTGTTTAAAAGTTAGAAAAACAGTCTGGAAATTGAGTCCAGTAGAATACAAGCATTGATTGTGCACTTGAGTTCCCCCACTGGGCTTTTAAAAGGAAATTTAACATTTCCAGAGTCTGAACAGATTATTTCTTTACACGTAGCACAAGTGGGATTAAGAACAAGCCATTTCTCTGAAAAAGTTGAAATAGTCATAGTCATGTTACCCCTCTCCACAACTTATATGACCACTTATTTTGTGGCTTTTGTACCCAGGGGAAGCCCGTCTTAACCCAATGGTTGCCCATGAGGCCCACCTTTCTCTGCAGCTTTCAACTCAAATGGCAGGGACCTGACAAGGTTAATACATATTTCATTAACGCATGCAAAGCACGTTGCAAGAGGTGCTGAGTGCCCTTCACTCACTGGATCAAGCCAGTAGAAAACTAGAAAAATTGTGCAAAACAGCAAGAGAGCAGGAGACCAGACTGGAGAAATTACATGGTGTGAAATTCCTTGTTGTCACACCCTTCCCTCCACATCCATCACTTACTGCTGTGTACAACAGGAGGCAGAGCTATATGGTCAGACCTGACCTGGTGCTTTTCTATTCTTACACAGGACCACAGTTCAAAGAGAACTATTTCACAGGATTTCACTGCAATTATATGAGCAGACATTCACATAGGAAATAAATCACAGCATTTATTAACAGCCATATTTTGATGAGGTGCAAGCTTTGAAATTTTGAAGATTTATTCCCCAAGCAATTCTATAAGCGCTGTTGAGTCTGAACAGGGAGAAAGGAAGAATTGGAGACACAGCTGAGAACAAAATTCATGTCAATAAAAACTTAAGTTCTTGAGAGTGTTGAGAAAATAGGCCCAGAAATAACTTCTATTGCTATTACATAACAGTAAGTGCCAAATAGGAATGCACCTATATCTCACATTTAGCTGTCATTGGGCATTAGTACCACAAACCATTAGTACAAAAGTCTAAGACCTCCCCCCACACTCCCGGCAAATCCTAAAGGACAAATGTACTGAACAGTGATTACTGCATCTTTACAAGGCCAGAGCCTCTGTTTTGAAGGTGGAGAACAAGACCCAAAGCTGCTATCATGCAGCCTGTAGTGACCCGGACTGTGGAACTCAGTAGCTGAGTGACTGAGCTATAATATGTTTGTTAAAAGCATCCCCAAGGACGAATTTGTCACTTTTCCTTCTGAACTGTTTGATGATTAATTACTGCTACTGTCAGAAAACAGCACTTTTATTTCCCTCACTTGAATTTTTCAGGCTTCAGTATCGAACACTGGAAGGGAACTGGAGCTTGCATCTCTGCTGCACTGAAGGGCTGGCCAGTCTTGGACATGTTCTCCCATCATAACCAGGTCTGCTCTTCACCTCCCCTTTGGAAAGCCAGCTGACTCGTGCTTCCTCAGCATTGCTCTCCAGGTATGTTTTCCACACACCAAGACCACATTTGGGCAGCAGGATGCCACTGGCATGGTTAGGCCAGGCAGGGTCGGGCAGAGAGGTGCCTTTGGCCCAGTGTAGCAGCACTAGCAGAAGCTCCAGAGCAGGTGATGTTCCAGCAGTAAAATCAGACTTCTGCTGGTATAATCTGCCTACAGCTGTCCAAAGCATGTCTTTGCCTGTGACAGCGCATGCATGTGATGAGTGCTTTCTGGGTTGTAGTTTTCACCAATATCACTAACACACACCCTGTGCAGTTGGCCAAAAGACTCCTAGAACTTTATCCAGGATCCCATCCAGCTTTCTAATGTGCGCATAACTCTAAATATCAAAGCTAGCCACCTTATCCTAAAAGTAACACTGGGACATCACCAATTCTAAGGAGGAGCATTAGGATATTGATGTGCAAATGAGCAGAGTGGCTAAAATCTCAGTTTAACTCTAATTTAAAAGCTACTTGGTAGAGAAATTGTCAAACACAGCAGGTCACTTCTTTGGAGCTTGGTTTTGCATATCAATACCCAGCATGCTCCCTCCTTAAAGGTAGGTGGTAACTGAAGAGGAAACATAAGGTAGCTAGTGGCTCTTTTGAGGAGGGTCTTTATGAGAACAGATATCTTTTTTTTGGGGGGGGTATAAGGTCTGTGAGTAAAGACTCTGGAAAATTCCTACATATTGAACATGCAGACTAACAGTGGAATAAAAATGAGATTCATCACCTGGCACTGATTTGGAAGCGCATCAAGTATATTGTTTCTGGGGCACCCATGTGCAAGTCATACTTTTGATCTAAATCAGAAGAAACAGAGTATAAAAAGCAGCTTATCAGCACACTAAAGGCTCAGGAATCCTGTGGAAAAGACCGTAGACACATTGGCACATATAGCAATACTGATGTCATGTGTGACAGTGTCGAGCTATAAAGCAGGGGGTGAAGGGATACACCCATTTGTGATGCCACGTACAAAAACTCTATGAATGAATGAAAACAAGCAATCTATTAAAATATATTGGATGTGTTAAATAACTTGCATTCCACATTAAGTTAACAACAGAAAACAGTGACATTTCTGCCGCCTGGCTCTTACCTCCTGTTAGGTATATTGTATTATTTCCAAGCAGTGACAAACACAATTGAACATTTCTCCAAAGGTCACATCTAGCGCAGTTTTTATCTTCTTGTTTGATTCAGTGTGTTAGGTATTGTTATTTATTCAATTTTACTTGTTCACTGAAGTAAATCATTCCTCCTCTGGACAGAAACCAAATGTTTCTATCTCTGGATAGAAACCAAACTCAATAGAGTTGAGTGAATATTTCACGGAAAATAGCCCATCCAGTCATATCAAATTTTCTTTCTGTTCATTATTTGTTTATGATCAGCTTGCTATTTGTTTTTCCAAATTAGGGATAGTAGTTCAGCTGAGATCAATAGAAGATTTAAGCTGTCACATGAAGAATCATTGTACTTCATCCAGTTGCAGTAAACGAAATTATTACCAGTGGAATTTTAAGTGTATTCATCTGCCCATTAGCAGCAAAGCTTTCAAATAGGACATCGCCACTGCATTCAGGGTAGCCAGGCAAAGTTTGCCTTTCACCTTGACTAAGTCTATCGTGACTCACAGGGCCACCCTACAAAGGGAGACAGATGAATTTGTAGCACGCAGTACAGTATCAGCATATGCTCTTTCCCATAGTAAAAAGTATTAACTTAACAGTTAAAGCCACTGCATACTAGGAAGAATTTCAGACTTAGACCCCTAACTATTTTCCTTCTGGCTCCTTTGTTTTTGGCCACTAGCACAGATCTTTCACCTAGAGCCCGGTTTTTGCTGGTTCTGGTTATTATAGCATGAATAGAACAAGGAAATTTTATTTTAAAAAGCATAGTTTACTCTTTCACTGGAGACTTGGAGCTCTCTACAGTTGTGAAGTTGTCCCTTTGTGGGCAGAATGTTACAGCAAAGCCACAGGTTTCCAACCTTACCACAAGGTAGAGAAGCATGATGCCACCTCATTGCAGACCAGTGTGCTTGGGGGTCTATGGGAAACACTTTGGCAGAGGATGTTCAGAGAACCAGGGCTCGGTCGCTGTCCCTCCCAAGAGAAGCTCTGCCCTTGGGAATCATGTTAACATGTGCTTTTGTACATGAGAAAAAACATACTGGAAAGAGTCTAACAAGGGGCCATGAAGATCATGAAGGGACTGGAGTATCTCTCCTGTGAGGAAAGTCTGAGAGAGCTGGGACTGTTCAGCCTGGAGTGGGGGCTGAGTGAGGAGTTTACAAATGTATATAAATACCTGAGGGGAGCGTGCAAAGAGGATGGAGCTTCTGGGTTCTTTTCAGTGGTGCCCAGTGACAGGACAGGAGGCAATGGGCACAGACTGAAACACACAAGGTTCTGTCTGAAGATCAGGAAACAATTTTTTTATTGAGTATGGACACAGGTTGCCCAGGGAGTGGAGTCTCTGTCCTTGGAGGTATTCAAAAGCTGTCTGGACATGGTCCGGGGCAACCGGCTCTAGGTGGCTCTGACAGAGCGGGGGGTTGGACCAGCTGCCCTCCAGAGGTGCTTTCCAACCTCAACCATTCTGGGATTCTGTGATTCTTACACACACCTGAGGCCACAGGGATGGCAGATGGCTGCAAATTCCAACAATGGGTTGTCCTTGTTTATCTCTTCATCTATGAAAAGGTTAAATAGACCAGGTTCCTTATTGTGACACTAATTCCTGTGTGATGGGTTTACCCTTGGCTGGGAGCCAACCCACACACCCATTCTCTCACCCTACCCCCACCCAAGGATGGGGGAGAGAATTAAAGGGGTAAAGGGAAAAAAGGACAATTTAATAACTAAACTACAATAGTATTGAAAATAATAATATATACAAATATACGAATGAGTGACACACAGTGACACTGCCCCCCTCCCACCCGATGACCAAGGCTCAGCCTGTTCCCGGCTAATGATCCCAGAGCAGGGAGAGTCCCGAAACTGCACTCACGGAATGGAGATAACAGTCTGAGCATCCCAGACCGAGAGCTGATCAGGGGGAGAGAAAGCCTTGGGAGAGTGACCACCTGCAGCGAGATGACCCGGAGCAAAAGAGATCCATAACAAAAAGGGGTGAGCTTCCAGAGGGTCCTCACCTATATACTGGGCATGACGTGTATGTTATGGAATAGACTTTGGGTCTCAATCCTGAACCTAAGATCAAATCCTGGGCTAGTAACTGGGGCTGTGCTCCCTCCCAGCTTCTGCTGTTTTCAGACAGCCAGAGAAGCTGAAAGACTTTGGCATCCACATAAACATCACTTTTTATCATCTTTCTTCTGAGCACAAATACAAAACACAGCCTCTTTCTAGCTATTATGAAGAAAGTTAACTCTGTCTCAGCTTAACCCAGGACATCTTGACTTACAGCTATTTAATATTTGGCTACCTTTCATCAACAAATTTGTAAATCTTAATTCAACTTTCAAGTCCAGACAATTTGCCCCTCTGTCCATTCTTGAGAGATCCTGTCCTACAGTAATACAATCCAGAAGTCAGCTACACTCTCCATATTCACTGTTGCTTGCAAAATTATTTGGTTTAATGATACAATCCAATTTTTATAAAACACCTGACACTTTTTATAACGTGAAGAGACACATTGCAATTTGAATTGTGCCAAAAAAAAGAAAAGGAGAAAAAGTCCTGTTCTACTGAAATAAATGGTAAAATTTCCATTGACTCTAGAAGTACTCAGATTTTTTTACTTGCTTAAGGTAGAATCGTCCAAGTGGCACAACTCAAGTCAAAGACGGAAATAAAGATGCGTGCACACATCATAAATTACCACTGCAATTTTTCTCAGAAAAGTACAAAACTTCTCAGGTCTGCCATACAGCACAGCTGATGAACATGCCTAATGCTATGATAATATTTCCCATAAAGGTAAGGAAGTCCACGGGAAGCAGTATTACTTTCAATATCATATGCTTTTTAGCAAATACTTTGGCAATATTCTTTTAGTACAGTACAATTTGTTAGCCTTTATGGCATGCAGTAAATTAATAAGACATACACATTGATTTTTATTACTTTAGGTAGACAGTTCACAGCCTTCTCAATGTAACTGAGCAACTGTAAATTACTGTTAACAACTACATGAGAGAGAAGGAAGTGGAAAAGTCACCTCCACACTGACAATTGTTTCCTATTCTTCCTTTGTGGGTTTTCGGAAGGGAATTTTTCAAAAAAAAAGGGGGGGAGGGGGAGGGCCTGGTGGGTTGGAAACCCTGTGTTTCTACCAGGGCTACTGAGGACTTTGTAGCTCTCCATCAAAGGAATTCCCGATAACTAGCAGGATTGTCAGCCATTATGTTGTTAAAATACATTTTTCATGAATGCAAGTGTATTTTCAAATCTTTTAAAATCCAGGGTCATAAAAACAAGCGCCTACAGAGAACAGTTTTTAACTCAAGTTAATATACCTTGTTTCCACAATAATAACCTGGTTAGCTCCGTAAGAATACAAAGCTAACTGACCGTTTCAACTCCTGTATTGGAAAAAAAAACTATTTAGACCAGTATCAGTATGCTTCCCAGAGTGAGCATTTACAATATGCAGAATATGTGTCACAGGCATTACATTTCACCAAACAGAAGATACATTTCAGTGTGGATCTCACTTTGGATGACATAAAGAGAATCCCTCCAGAAGTCCATGAATGTGTTTTGATGCAAAATCAATGTCAGTAAGAAGAGAATCAGCTCCACGCTACTGGAAGGCTAAGGCTTGCGATTTCACATTGATCCAATGTGGCACAGGTAGCTCTCAAATGTTAAAATAACAAACAGAGGTTTACAGCAGCAGTGAAAAATCAGCTCCTGTGAAAGTACCCACAGGATCTGTCTACACCAGCAGCACAGAAAATCTGGAAAGCCACACAGTTGGTTTTGAGGAGCCAGTGCCCACACTATATGTGTTTTATATCTGGAGCTGTCTCCAGACCAACTGCAGTCTGCTCCTGTACACAGAAGGCCCATGAGCAAGTCAGGGTGCCTGAGGCAGACCTGGAGCACCATCCTGCTCTGTTACTTCATCCCAAAGAAAACCTGCTCATGTGCTCTGGGATTTCTCTGCAATGTGAATTCAAGTATGTTAGATGGGTACAGTCAGAAAATATGCTGTAAAGCAGGTTCCTACTCTGGACTACATCACTACATCACTGGTTTAGGCACAGCCTTAGAGACTGTTATTGATGCAGACGTTTTTGAAGGAGAAGTGAAAGGACACTTGATGCTAACTTAGTCAAAAAGCCAACTCATGGAATAGGAGCAAGGTACAAGATGTGAAAACAAGAGTGAATGTGGTAACATAAAATCCAACCTCCCCAATGACTTGAAGAGTGACTTGGGAATCAGTCTTCAAACTGACTACACAGTGTGTGTGTCACCTGTGTGAGTATTAGGGGTTGCAAAGGTAAAAGAGAAAAAAGTCCAATTTAAATGGAACAGGAGATCCAAGGCAGACAAAACATGCTAGTTATCAAGGAAAAATATAGGAAAAGAAAACTATAGCAATGGCTGGGGCAGAATCATATGCTGCTTTTAGGGATGAGAATGATGTGTCTCCATGGGTGGTATTTTGGAGCAAAGACATGCACATTCAGGTCTGATAGAAGAACTGAGGAAAAGACCATATGACAGAGTGGCTAAGGAAGGAAGCAAGTGAGAGACACTTATTACAGTCTGTGACCTGGAAGCAACAAGCAAAGAACTGTCAGAGAGGGAGAACTGAGAAACAGCAGCAAGAGAGGTCAGATTTATTCAGACTCAACTGAAGACGTTTCTTTGTCCAACTTGGAGGTGACACGAAGCAGTATGAGCAGATACAGGCACCTAAAAAGTGGCTGAAGACAGAAGAAGGTTCCAGAAAGCTCAGAAAGATGCAGGTACTGCTGGACAGTTGGGACAGCTGATGGGTGAAGCCATGTGTTGGTCCCAGAGCCCACTGATGCTCCTGCTTGGACTCTGGTGGTTGACAGGAGTTGGGCTGGAAGGGAGCAGCTGCAGGCAAAGCAACAGAGGATGTCCCATCTTGGATCACAACTTTGTCCCACCAGGTTCCACTCTTTGCCCACAGCCATACTCAGCACCCAGGGCATTGGAAAAACAAGCCCTGCAGTGCTTTGCAATGCACGTTGAATAAACGTGGTCTAAAGTGGCTAGAGACAAAATAATTTTCTGCCTGCTATTTATATCCTTAAGCATAAGACTTTTTTAAGGCTTGTTGGAGAGCTATGTATTTTACCGAACCCTTTAAAATAATTCCAAGAATTTGACACACTGATTTCCAAGAAGAGAGCAAGAATTCCAAAAGGTGTTTTACTTGCTGTGAAATTGCAGGTTCTTGCCTTTGTTCTAAATTTACTAGTAATTAATTTCCTCTAGCAATCCCATATTTGAATCTTGGCACTATAAAACTGAGGGGCTGAACACAAGTCTTCAAAGGCAGACAGCTGACGGGCTAATGCTGAGTGCCCTATAATAATGTAGATTTTATTTTTTGAGGAAGTGTTTGGGTAATGTTCTTATCATAGCCTAAGTGAAAAACTCGCATCTGGCTGATGAAATAAATGCATGAAGACCAAACAGGGATTTACAGGGAAGAGTTTCTAATTCTATTTAACCTGTCTATGAAAATGATATGTATTTTCCTCAGTCCAGACTTCCACCCTACATTATCAGGCACAAAGACACTAACCTAAGCTTATTTTCCAAGCAAAAGGGGACACAAAATGGAAACAGTGTAAGCAGTGAAAAAACAGATTCATAGCATTTTTCACTGTTACTAGGGTAAGACAGAACTATACAATTAACTTTCCTGTGTCTAACACTGCTATTCTGTTTTAAAACATACATACTTACATTATACCCTTATATAAGGGTATATAAACCTGTCACCCCAAAGTTTGTGGGATCATTAATACACAGAGAATCTAGTCTATCACTTTTAAGATCTTCCCAGCTGAAGCAGGTTTGCACTGATACTGCTCACACTGGTTTCAGCAATACTTCATGGTCTTTTCCCCCTTTCGATGTTTTTGTCTCCTTATTGAAAATTTGCAGTTTTGCTGCTTTCTTGATTCAGAAGAAAAGCAAACCATTGGCCAGGCTGAAATCAGTTGAGAAGTAATGGATTTTAAAATGCAAAAGACACTGAAGTCCTGTAGCTCTTCTATACTCTGGGGTGAATCTCACCATCTGCTACGTTTGTGGCTAGGACTGACCTCCCTTTGTATTAGACAAAAGTAATTGTGTGAATCAAAAGAAGTTTAAACAGGGAAAAATGTTAATTGCCAAATTTGCAGGCTGCACACAATTTCTGCACACAAACCAGCAAGCATTCACGAGGCATTTATTTTTATTCAAGGGCGATGAGTATTTTACAGCCTAATGAAATCCTCTTCAGTGAACACTTCAGCTCTGAGATACTTCTCCTGCACACACAAGCTGCTGCTTCCCAGTCCTCTCCCTTGTATGCTCTTTATCCAACTGAGGAGGAAAGACACCAATGAGCAGAGAGAAGTAACTTTATTCCAAATTTCCAAGTATGAGCTATTCTAATTCCCACTCTCCAGCATTAAAGAGGAAAGGCACTGTTTCCAAACAAGGATCCTGCCCCTTCTCTCAAAGCAATTTTCTACTGAGATTTCTTACTAAAAGGAACCCAGTAGCTTTCCTGCAAGTAAATAGCTCGTTAAGGCTGGAAGTGGGGTTTGTGTGCAAAGACTGTCCTATGCAAATCAGAGCTGATGAGCACTTAACTAATCTGTTTACAGACCAGAGCTGCTGGGCAGGCCTCAGCGATTTTCTATCAAAGCAAAGAACCATTCTTTATGGGCATCTGGTTGTCCCTGAATTGGTAGTTTAAGCATATACCCTTGCTTCAAAGAAAGATCAAAGGATTTATTACTTCTAAATGAGTGCATTATTTCCACTTACTACTTTCTTGTTTGCAATGTGTTATTAACAGCACCATGGCAGGGTTACCTTAAAAGTTGAGTTTCTCATAGATTCCTGAATGTGATTTTAGATGTTATATGTAGCCTGTAATACACAGGCTGTTGCATAGATGGAGAAGGAAGTAAAACTAGCAAACACATTAGAACATCCATTTGTGGAAAATGGATTAAAAAAAAAGAAACAACAACAAAGCAAACCAGCTTTATTTGAATACATGAAAATGGCTATTTTTCATTTTTACTATAAAAGTAAACAATGAGTCTCTTTCAAAATTACAGCCACAGGTCAGCGGACAGAGCCAGTTTTGGCTCCTCTTCATATGAAAAGAAACACACATCACTCCTTCTCTCAGAAAAAGCTGAGATACCACAGTCATGAAGTAGCACAACAACCAGTTCAATGAACAAATTCCTATTACCCCATAAATGCCTGCCATCCCCATCCTCTTGGCTTACTGTTTATAGCTCCATTTACTTATTAAATCTGGAAGAAACAAGGGAGACACATTCATTATGTGCTTTCTGGCACTACTGGGAGCACATGAAAAGCAAGTAAGACCTAACATCTTATTTGCACGCACACTGAAGGCCCATAGTCAGCTTGGGCACAGTACTGGAAAAGGAATTTTCAGAAGGAAGCACAGAAGTAGATTCCAGGTAGCTAGGGCCAAGGTAGACAAACCTGCCAAAACTAGAGCCACAAGCAGCCCCAGGGAGAGTTTGGAGAGGCCGGTGTGATGTTCATTGCTTAGACAGCAGCTGGGTGGTGCGATGAGGGACAGGAGCTGCATTCTGCTGGCTGTGACTTTAGGGGTGGTATCTAAAGACGTCTGCATACTTGTGCCTCCATCTTTATCATGGTGCTGAAGGGAGAAGATTGTGGTTCCCTTATCTGTTTTACAAGAAACCATCTCCCTCTGACAGGCCTCGGAGGACACATAGCACAAGATGCTGCCTACTTCTCCTCCCCTATTAAACAGAGACTCCATTTGCATCCGCATAAGCTAATGCAGTTATCTACCCAGGGACAAGCAGAGGAAAAAAGTCATAGCAATAGCAAGCGGGGACACAATCCAAAGGCTTTCCAGTGAGAGTAACCTGTTGGCATCAATCAGGTCCTGTGACATACCAATCTCCATTTGCGTAGCAGTGTTTTTCTCCCCTTCGCCTGACAGGGACCAGAAATTGGCTATTTTTGAGCATTAACAGCAAATGTAGCTCTAACACAGTCATATGCAGAAAAAATAACCAACTAACATACTGTGCGCTCTTGGTTCCATGCAATATACAGGTTCAAGCAAGGCAGAGTTTGTAGGAAAACCTTGCATATAGAAATGCAGAGGAATCCAAGCATGTCTTAAATCCATGGGTCTGAAGATCCAGCTTCAATCGCCAGTGAGTGACTGAAGTTAGTCTTTTTTGTGGACTGCAGACTGATGGCTGCCTGACACAATTACACAACACCAGGGAGACTCTTCCTAGGCATCATAGAAACAGAGGAAGAAAACACAGGGCACAGACTGCCTAGATGATGCTGTCAAACACATAGTAGCTACAACATCTAATGTGTTAGCCTACTAAATATTGGTCATTGAAATATTCCACGCTTTATAGCTGTGGAAGAACATGCACTGTTACAGCAAAAATGATCTGCTATTGTTAGCCACAAACTACTACTAGTCTACACAGCACTGCTGCCCACATATCTTCCCAGGAAAGTCTTTCAGACTAAAGAGGTGCAGATATGCAAATGAACCAGCACACAGCTGGCTCAGGTGTGCCTGCAACCGGTGATTACAGGCCAGTTCACGTTGTTAAATCATTTGGAAGAAAGCACTCAGAACAAACTAGGCAGCTCAGAGATTTTAGAAGTATCCTTTAAGTTATTCTCCAAATCACTTGCTTCCCTATAGCTGTTGGTGCTGTACGTCACCTGCATAAATTCAAGCTAGCTTCATCAGGTACCTCAAACTGAAAGACAGATGTTTCTGTGAGCACAGCAGAAGCAACACTTGATTCTGGCCAAATAAAGCTTATGTCTGAACACATTTGAAGGCTATTACTTTTGTTTTAGTTGTTTGATTTCTCATTTGAATTTCAAGAAGACAAAATACAATTTACTTCTTTTCTAAAAATACTGTAAGGACTGAAATATATTGTAACAATATTTGCATTTCTTTCCAGGGCAGCTGAATTTCAGGTTATGTGCAAACTTATCTTTTTATCAGCTTTATTTTATTTGGTTTTGTCTAGCACTCTAAGACTTTCTGAAACCAGTGAAATTCATAAAACGTGTGTTAGCACATTTACTATTTCCAGATATAGCATTTACTTTAACAAACAGAACATTGGCATCACTAATTGAGGCTCAGTAAAACTAAATGAAGACACAGGCTGAGTTATCTCTGACCTGAAATGAAAATCCACACTTCACCTCAGGGTCAAGGTCAAAAGGAAGAGCTGGGTGTAAAGGCAGAAAGAGACAGAAGGCTTGTAATTAGACAGTAGTTATTATGAGACATTTAGTACTTTAGAAAGGTTTATCCACCTGTTTCAATTTACCCCAAAGTGCTCACAATCCATGATGAATGCCAACAGCAACAAAAAATCAATGCCATATGGATGTCTAGCTCTATGTCACACATCTATTGAACATAACAACCATAAAAATTCTCATTCTCTGTCCACCTAAGAAAACTTTGTAACTGTTGCTGTTATTCTTATAGAAAAAAACCCAAAAGTGTAACTGTGCCACTTGGCAGGATGGGTTGTGACAAATCATATATAGAAAGCAACAAATCTTAAAAATACTAGCAGCCTTTAAAGACCATATATCCATTATACTGTCGCACAGAATGGCAAAGACATCCTTGCTGTTAAAAGCTCGAGCTTTTCAAAAGCACTGTTCATTCTAATTTGTAGGTGTTGAACTAAACTTTTCCCATTCTCCCACTACTGAAATACATTTTTCCAATTTTGCAAGGCTTGCAGGAAGTGTTTTAAGAACTTGATACTGTGGTCAATAAAAAGGCTTGCCCTCTGCAAGTCCCCTAAACTTTAAGAGGGTATTAGCAAACCTTAAGTCTAAAATACTGCAGAGGCACCTAGCGCCACATGTTGTGTCAGTGCACTAAGAAAACACAACAGAGGTTTCTGAACTGCTTCAAAGTTTCCACAACTTATTAGCCAGCCTTGTAAAGATAAACAATATTCTCAACTTTTCTGGAGAAAAGGTGAATTACATCTATTTTTATATGAAGGAGGAAAAGATAATGATGGTGATGTAAAGACAAATGGAAAGCAACAGGTATCACTATCAATCAAGTTAGTACACTCAGAGTTGTGCCTGGATAGATTTGGTCTTGCAAATCAAGCTGGTGGACTAAAAGCACAGAAAGACATCTATTGCATAAATACAGTAGCCCTTTGTTATGGTTTTGTGTGGGGGTTTTGTCTGGTAGCAGGGAGGGGCCACAGTAATGGCTCCTGTAAGTAGCTGAAAAAGGTTTCCCTGGGCTCCAGCTCTGCTGGTGGCAAGGGAGGGGCTGCAGCTGCAGTGGCCGCTCCTGTAAGTGACTGTTAAGGGTTAACCCCCAGCCCCCAGCTCCAAGCTTTGGTAACCGAGAGGGGGAGTGGGGGAAGTGTACCACTGATCTAGCCCCTGTAAGAAACTGCTGGAAATTTCCCCAGCTTCAGGCTGGACCCACCCCAGGCCAGGGCTGAGCCAATTGGCACCTCTGCGAATAACATGTTGAAGAGGGGGCACAGAACAATGGGTGGGTGCGGCCCTGGGCAGAGTCTGGCACGGGCGCGCTGGTCCGGCTGTCCAGCCGCCTGCCTGGCTTCTGTGAACTGACCTGCCATAGCCCAAGCCTCCGCCATGGCTCGCCCAAGAGCCTGTTTTCCCGGGAGCCGATGAAGACCTGCAACAGAGAGAGGAGCAAGACTTTGAGGGAGACAGCCATGCAGACACCCAGTTGGAGTTATGAAAGGGAACGCTCTCAGCATTTCCCCTGCAGCGTGGTGAAGAAAGGTGCAGCCATGGAAGAGCCCACGTTGGAACTAGAAGCCCACGCCAGAGCTGGGCAGCTGTCAGGGGACTGTAGCCCCATTTGGAAAAGGACTCACACTGGAGTAGTTCTTGAGAAGGACTCTCCCGTGAGAAAGGGACCCCACGTTACAGCCGAGAAAGACTGTGAGGAGCCCTCTCCTGAGGAGGAAGGAGTGGCGGACTGACAGCAGCCCCCATTCCCTCTCCCCCTGTGCCGCCAGGGGGGAGAAGGTACAGAACAAAGCCTTTGGGCTTTGGGAAGAAGGGAGGGGTGGGGGAGAAGTGCCTTTTTAAGATGTGGTTTTTCTCTCTCTCAGTATCTTGCTCCTTGTTGTAAATAGATAATAAAATTAAATTGTTTTTCTTGATCTTTACAAGTCGGGTCGGTTTCTTGCCTGTGACCCTAAGTGGTGAGTGAAACCCTCCCTGTCCCTGCCTCAGCCCACCAGGTATTTAGCAGAAACTGTCCCCGTGGCTTTTATAAACCATGACACCCTTGTATGATGTTAGTCCTTCTCTGCTTGCTCCATGGGCAGCCCCAGTCTCTCTGTTCCATAAATCATTTCACAAAAACTTCTTGTGGCAAAGAGCTGTAAGATTTAAACAGCTGGAAAGACAGGTAGCTCTCTCTGTTCTCGGGCAGGCAGGGACAGAAGTTATTCTGTCCCCCTCAGCTTCTCTCTCATCCACTGTGGGACCAGGCTGGGATGGAGACCGGCGATATCAACTTCGGCAGCTCGTGCTGGCTCTGTCCTCTCACAGGCACCATCCCAACTTCTCACAATCCTGATGCCAATAATGTGGCACAATCCCTGCCTGAGGGGCTGTACTTGAGCCCCTCCACTGCAGCATCTTGGACACATCTGCACTGGAATCACATGGGCATTCAACACACACTGGGAAGTCTTGGCAGTATTGTACTTAATGGCAAAGTTCCCATTGATTAAAGCAGAGCCAGAATATCACGTACAATACTTTTACTTGGTCAGAATACCTCCTCTTCCTCCCGAGGCTTGTAAGAGCCATAAATAAAGTTAAAGCAATATAGTACTCAGCAGTTTTAATAGAAGGCCTTCTCTGTTAAACGACCACCAAAAATAGTTGCTTAGGACGGGTTATACTGAATCATAAATGAGAGAAGGCTGCTTAGGATTTTTTTTTAAAACCATCACTACTTTTATTGGTTGTCAATGTTTTCCTGTTAGTCAATAAATCCATTTGATATAGGTGAGTTTCCAAAGTAAGCATGATGGGAGGGCTAGTTTAACATTCAAACTAATTTAAAAAGAAGTTACCTCAAGCTTCCCTTTGGGACATTTACAAAATACGCAGTTAATTTGTTGCACCTAATTTGTGTGTATGTGCTGGGAGGTAATTAGTGTAGAAATTCAACCAATTTTACAATCTTTATGTTCAACTCAACAAATTACTGTTTTCAACACCTGTTTCTGGCAGTGACAATAGTTTCAGTACTTGCTTCATTTTCCTAGACCAGAAGTACACCTCATGCAGAGCAAAAGATACATTATATACATATGCAGATACAGAATAGCTATAGCTAGCATGAATACCAGCACCATTATATGTATCCAGTCACACAATATTCCCCTGCAGAATTAAGAAAAAAAAATCTGTATTCTAATACAAATTGCATTACTGGTGTGGCGGGTTAGCCCTTGGCTGGGGTTCAAACCACACACACCCGCTCACACAGTCCCTGCCCCCACCCAATCATAGGAGAGAGAATTAAAGAGGTAAATCGCGAAGAGGACTCGTGGGTTGAGATAAAGACAATTTAATAACTAAACTACAATAATATTGGAAATAATACTATAAACAAATATGCAATGTGATACACAGTGATACTGCCCCTCCCCACCTGATGACCAAAGGCCCAGCCCACTCCCAGCTAACGACCCCGGAGGAGGGAGGGGATAGGTGA
>VZTO01023925.1:5299-19364 GCA_013400615.1 Syrrhaptes paradoxus | reverse complement strand
GAGCCCAAGGGAAGTGAAAGAGAGAGAGATCTCCCGGAAGGGTCCTCACCTGTATACTGGGTATGACGTGCATGGGATGGAATAATTGGTCAGTCTGCTTCTCAATCTTAACCTAAAAGCAAATCCCAAGCTAGAAGCCAGTCTGTCTCCCCCCCCTGCTCTGTCTGTGGAGGGGAGAGAGGCTGAATGTATTTGTCCTTGAAAGTATCCTGGCAATATCTATAAACATTCCTTCTAATCAGCTTTCTCCTGAGCAGGAATCCAAAACATAGCTTCTTGCTAACTATTTATGAAGAGAAGGAAAAAAAATAAATTAACTCTCTTCTGCTTAACCCACGACAACCGGCTTCAGGTATTGGACGTCATTAAAGGTTTCAAGGCACTTTCCATAATAAGACTTATTTAAAAAGTTGTTTCTAACTTTGCCAAACTAACCACTTATTCTAAAATTTTACATGCTGGCTGTCTGCCCTGAAGCTAAAATTTTTGGGGTTTTTTTTGTTTTGTTTTTAATTTCAGCCAACATCTTCCTCCAAGAAGGAGACCACAGAACATTTTGTTGGTTTGCCAAAAGAGCATTCTGGCAGCCTTCACTCCAACTTAAGCACCCTATGCCTTGGCATAGGAATTTAGAATTTAATCAGAGGTTGTGGGGGAGGAGAAATAAACCCCAGGAAGCCTAAGCTAAAAGCCTTTGGGAGAAACATAAAAATAACAACGAAGTTTCTACATGCTTAACAGAGACTTTAAGATTTCAGAAGCTAAAAGCTTCAAAGAGTGTCTCTCACTGAGCATATCCTCTTTTTTTCATGGTTCCTAACATCTGTGTGTGCATATAATGTCTCCAGAAAACAACTGGTTATGCTTCCTGTGAGCCCATGGTCACAGGGAAGCCCAGTGTTACCAGCAGACACATTCATACCAAAAGCTGTTACAGGCTGGGGTGGAGAGTAGAAGGAAGCATCTCTCAGCAGTCCTGCTGATGCTAGCCAGATCTCCAAGTCAAATACAAAGGAGACAAAGTTAACCAGGACTCTCCTACAACTCCTTACTTCATCCATTATAAAACATCAAAATGAACAAGGATCTTCCTGGCAAAAATTAATTATGAGTCTAGGTCCATCCTTTGTATTATGTGAGACAGGAGTATCATAGGAAAAAATGTTATAGTATGTGATCTTGTTATCAAAGGTCGAACCATATATCTGCAGCAATGGTTCCATGTTTCTGTGTTTTCCAGCACCCAAGTGGTTGACTTTGCAATTTTAACAGTTTTTAATGTAGGTAGCTTTGCCTTTCAAGGAATGAATGCAATCCTGTAGAAACAGTAGTTTTCTCAAAAGAGAGACATATAATGTTTTAAAAGTAAGATTGCTCCCAGTAGGTCCTACACTCATATATAACATTAATGAACCCCAAATTCCTGAATAACCTAGAATGTCAAACAATTTTCAAAGAAAACTGAAAGAAGAACATATCAAACAGTACTGTTTCATGATTTCTCATGACGTTACTAATGTGTTAAAATATACAAGGTCTCTGAAGATTATTCACAGACTTGAGCTAATGCAAGCAAACCATTTTGTTACCCAAACGTGCATATATAAAGCGATCCATCATATAAGCAAATTAGTAATGTAAAAGTATAACTGACCACTAAGCCCAAAGCTTGAAAGTAAGTTGGAATGTGAGTAGTTCCAGCAAACATGAGTACTTATATTTATAAAGCAAGACCAAGGAGATGGTGAATAGTTAAGGTAACACATATGCAGACATATTAATATCTGCATTTCACAACAAGCGTTCTTGAAAAGCTGGGTTTTGCAAGATAATCCATTGAAAACCAAGCAAATTAAAAAATATGACCACTTAGTACAAGTTTTTGGTTAAATGCATGTGTACATGAGTGCATCAAAACAAAAAGCAAATAATTCTACAGCAAATATTTACCAGCATAGATTTTTATTTCTTTTCAAAATAATGGGTTTTGTTTAGATTTAAAATACTTCAGTAAATACATAAAACAAATGTACACTTTGTTAGAACTTCTGGTAAGTGCTGCTCTTGTGTTCTGAAAATGTGTGACAGAATACAAGAAAATATAAAATTAGGTTAGCAAAATACAATAACGGAGCTTTACAAGAGGGACACACATTCTATGTTATTTTAACTAGGTCTATCAAGTAAACATGCTGTAACAGCTCTCCACCTAGAAACACATGCCTATAAACTTCATCTGCAACCTGAATCCCAGCAAAAATTCACTACTTATCAACTCAAGGCTAGTAGGTCCAAGGAAAAAAAAAAAAATCCATCTCAAGCTGTGTTTCTTCATTGAACAAATCCTCCATTTTTCCATAAAGTATTCATTTTTAATTTTAATATATCGCTATATATCAGAAAATCACTATATAACATTCTCTTACTATTCAAGATTCACCTAAGTTTGTAACCATAATGTAAGCTCTTTTATATGCAAACAGTTAAGTGTTTCATAAAAAAATATTTATTTACTGCATCTAGTGAAAAAAAAAACTTTTGATGGTTCTTAAAAAAAAAAAAAATCCCTGTCTGGCTAATTGCCAACCAATTCTTTCCTCTGGCTTGCTTTTTCAAGAATTATGAAAAAACCCTGGAGTTCATCGTGATCTAGACAACAAAAGATGATTAGTCTGTATGGGATCAGGATGTACAGTATTTGATTAAACCCACATACTTCTTAAACAAGCTACAAGGATAAAAACAATGTGTTTTGTCCATTTCCAAAGGACATCTCACAAGGTTTCCTCCTCGCGTAAAAACTGGAACACAGCTGAGAAGTCTTTCAGGGCATAGCCTTTTGCACACATCATCCTGTAGATCTGATGTGCCTGGGATCCCAAAGGAACTGGTGTCTTTGTGTTGGTGGCAGAAATTTGGGCCAAGCCAAGATCCTGTGGGGAGGGAGAGGAGGGAGGAAGAGGGCAGAGAGGAAGAACAGAAGGAAAGAAAAAGAGAAAAAGTCAAGGGAGAAACAACATGGATATAAATAGCCATGTACATATTATAGGTTATTTGGCTTCCATTGTCAAGAGAACTCTACTGCCAACAAATACAATACTCCAGCCTTAAAATTTCAGTCCTGGAAGAAAGAAGCCCTGTTTAGTTTTTCCATTTTTAAAACACTAACTCAATGTTATTCAACAGAAAACCCCCCAGCTCTGCAAGGCATGAAACCTCCTTCCGGACAGGAGGAATTTTAAGATTCTAGATCACTATATAACCTTGTGGCAAGACTCAGACTCTTTTTCCCCACTTTGTTATATAATTTCCAAAAATAAAATTCCTTGGGTATTCACTTAAGAACTTCGCATAGGTTGTAATGGCATCACTTTATTTTTTAGGCAAGAAGACATCCTTCTTTCTAAAAACAAGTTAAAAATTAAGCAGGAGGGATTTGAATAACATCAAAACTGAAGCCACTTAGCCTATATACATTTACTGTAATGTGATCAGTTAACAGCAAAATGAGAGGCATAGGCCACTTAGAATCATAGAACGATTAGGGTCGGAAAGGACTTTAGAGATCATCTAGTTCTAACCCCCCTGCTATCCTCATTTCTACATACAGTGACATAACTTTTCTGCTCACATTTGAAAGTATTGTCTTTTCCTTTGCTCATTCTAGTTGTTAGTCAGGTTTCCCTTTGTGATAGAGGCAGAACCATACCCAAAATGAAATTACATCCTTACTTTGCGAATATGAATGGTTTGCAGTCTAACTGGAAGGATGTATTAAAGAACTCCTTAGGCAACTGTCCTGGGTCTGCTACAACTCAACGTTTTCTTTAATGACCAAAGACAGAGGGATATCAGACATGTAACCAACCAAAGAAGGAAAAGGTAACAAGAGCCTGGATATATAAACAGATCGCTTGTCTAAGTATGAAAGTAATGCTTGCACTCAAGGTTGCCTTTCTTGCTAGAGAAATCAATTTTGTGGTTCATGTTTCAAGAAAGGTGCAGAAGAACCTCTCAAACATTACTAGGAAGTGCCTGGATTTTTTGTCCATCCAGGACTATGGCAGTTTATAGAATATGCTGTAGTTTTATTTTTATTTAAATAACAAATCTTTGAAATAGAGGAACTGAGAGACTGTAGTACTGCTGAGAGCACCTTTGGCTTCTCAGAGATGACTTACAAGACAGGTCTTTACTTTCTGTGTGTCTGGATTTGAATTAGCACAAGGAAATTCAAGATCTTACTCTACTCTCTAAATGTCACTTTGATCTGTAAATCGTCTCTATAAAGGTCATTCTGATACAAATCTGAATTCTAGTTACTCTTCCTATTACCCATGAATGACTTCAAGATCCAGGAAAATGGGAAAAACATATGAATCAGATGTCACAGGATCCAAAATATTCTTCATCTTCATCAGGGCAGATCATTCCCTCTTGTCTAGCAATTCTGTTGAAAGACTGATAGCCTGATAAATCTAGGAATGGTTTTTAACCCCACTTACAATAAGATACTCCATGACATATTCCTAGCGTTTTCTAAACCCTCTTTGAGAAACCTGTTGCCATATTATCCATTTTATTCAACAAAGCTTACATCATGTCATGGAATAGTAGAATGGCAAAATCATCCAACTCCAAACTAGTGAAGGCGCTTAGTTTTGGCAGTGGTGATCGTGATCTATTCTCTCTGAAGGGGCATTCACAGAAGCAATCCCTGAAAATTCTGAACAGACTTCTAGCACATATACAATTCTATAAAGCAGGTCTGTTCACTTTAATAATGAAACTCTGTTGCCAAGATGGTTGAAACATCAGACTTGTCAATAATTAAATGGACAAGGACTCCTGACTCCAAAGTGCAGGAAGGTTGTTTTGATTTCTAAATTCCATTCTATAAATTAGAGCTTTGAAGGGAAAAAAAAAGACAAAATCTAAGTAAAGCTTATCTTTATAACTTCAGGTTGTGAAGTATTTTGCACCTTTTCTCTTGAGATTGGAGATTCCTCAAGTGAAACAGTACAAAACAGCTCTGAAAGAAATTTGCCCTTTGCTGACCTTTTTGGAAAAGTAAAAATCAGAGCACAGTTTATAGCTCCTCTCATACTCTTTGGAACTGACAACATCTTCCAGATGTCTCACTGTACCGACTATTCTAACTACTTTTTCTCAGCTTGAAATAGGGAAACATTCTCTTTCAGAATCTGCTTCCAATGCTCACTTCGGAAATACCTGGTTCCTTACATTTGTTTTGCAGTTGACGTAAATGAAACTGACATTTGGAATAAAGCTCAAAGGCCGTCTTGACATGAGTCAAGAACAGTATGATATAAATCTCGATCTTCTCAGGATTCAAAGATGGCATTTAATTAGCAACTGTGCTGTGAATGAAAGATAGAACTTCTGGCCTGCAGTGCCTCACACACAAAGATGGTGAGGGGAAGTAAACTAAATTTTTTAAATGCAAAATCTTTAGAGCAGGTTTCACATTAAGGTGACCAAATTCTGCGTTTCAATATCAGATTTCAATACTGAAGAGCTTTTCAGAGGTGTCTGACAAACTCTTCTGTCCCAAATACTTAAAAATAGGATCCTCTCACTTTGTCTGAGAGATCCACTGCTGAAAAAATATTTTTAAGAAAGCCTTTGACTTCTACCATATCTGGTATGTGAGCAGTAACTTGAAGTTTAGTAACTGTCAAGTGACTGTTACTGAGTCACTCTTAGATATTTTCATTGTGGAGTATTTTCTTCCCAACCTCCGATTTGTACCTACTTCTTTCTCCTTTGAACGTACCTTTTCTTTTTTCTTAAGTGGCAAGAGCATGCTCTATATTTCCCAAGAAAAAAGTTCACAACTCAAACAATTCACAAACTGCATGCTGTGTCACATAACAGGATGAAATGGATAGCAGCAAAAGTCTTTCCACAAACTAAGGAGTGGTGTCTTAAAAGAGGTCACTACTTAATCAAATAATACCCTGAACATGATCAGCTGTCTTGGCTACTTACTCACTCAAGTAATCTTCCATCTATATAGAATAACATAGCATTGTTCAAGAGGCATGAGAGAAATTTAGTGCCCTTCCTTCTTACTGAGGATTCCAGCCTACAGAAGGCACTCTTCACGACTGCCAGGAGAGGCACAGTCAGAAGAGGTGAACGGCAATTAAAAACCTCTCTAAGGAACTTTCCTCTTAGTTATCATTGATGCTCTATAATCAAAAGCCGGCAGTTTCAACAGCCACAAGCCAGGCTGCTCTTCCTCCAATGAAAGGAAGATCTTTCAAGACAGCTTCCAGAGGAGATGAAGGTCCCTCTTAGAAGCAGACCAGAAGAAAAAACCCTTTACAAAGAAATTTAAAAGGGAGGGAAGGAAGTATGTGCACCCATTACATTCATACTATAAGATTATTCTGGACAAGAGTAAGAGTTATGAATCATGATAACAGAGATTGCTGGGTGAAACAGTGCATAGATTCTGAAAACAGCACACAAGATGGAAACAAGAACTTTGAGGCAGTGCCAAGATCAGGTTGCTTATCTCTTATCAATAGCCCTGGCAAACTCCTAACAATAACCAATACATTTTATAAGTCAATAATTCAAATAACACCTTATTGTCCCCTCTCTTCAATTATGTGAACATAATGTAAAACCTGCTGCTTTCCAGTATTTTAACATATACCTCAAAGAAATCAAAGTTCCTGGTTGTTAGTCCATAAACATAAAATGCAGCAGGCCAGCCACAGACTGGTTTTGAGCCGTGCAGCAAAATCTTTTGGTGCTACCACATGGAAAATACTCTGGACCCGCCCTGGACTGAATTTTACTAATTCCACTGAACATGCAAATGCACCAATTGACATAAATAAACTACAAAATGTCAGGAACAGTATCAGTAGGCAGGTATTACATACAGGAACTCCAGCACTGTGGAGATTTGCATGGCAATATCTGCGTTTGATCACCAGGTCTGAGAACATTGTTTCAGTTTTAAGTGTTTAATTTCAACTGCACATGGAACAAGTGAAAATGGCCAGAATGCCTAACCAGCTAGGAGCACTCATAACCTGGTATGCCCAAAACCTCTCCTATATGAACTCAAACGCCTTCTTCAGGACAGTATCCCATGAAACTAATATTCAGGGAAATTATTTCCTGTACTCACATGCTTAGATGAGAGATCTCTTCCAGGGTTGTTTTTATAATTTACCTTGGGCAATCATTGTGCTAAATACAGAAGTAGTTCATGAGTCAGAGTTTTACAGCTCCTTCCTCCAACTGTGTGTCCTCATCAGTGGAATGCAGAGTCCTGACCCCCTTGCCTACTTTCCTCTGGCCTCTAAGAGCTTTGCTTTCCTGACCACAGAGTGGCTCAGGACAATGCTTTTCCTAGAAGAGTCAAGAACATGGCAGTAAGTGCACTCTCCTGGGATGGGATAGATGTAGTTACTTCTTCATGCTGAGAAGAAACTCAAACCCAGACCTCCTGCTTCGTGGACAAATAGAGGAGAGCCATGAAAATGGTCAGAGGGCTGGAGCAGCTCCCCTATGAGGATAGGCTGAGAGAACTGGGGTTGTTCAGCCTGGAGAAGAGAAGGCTCCAAGGAGACTTAATAGCAGCCTATTGGTACCTAAAGGGGGCCTACAGGAGAGATGGGGAGGCACTCTTTACCAGCGAGTGTAGTGGNCAAGGCCAGGCTGGATGAGGCTTTGAGCAACCTGGTCTAGTGGGAGGCGTCCCCTCCCCCCCTCCATGGCAGGGGGGGTTGGAACTCAATGATCTTTAAGGTCCATTCCAACCCATACCATTCTATGATTCTATGAATTTAGATTACCAGGTTATTACTCATAAGAAGCACTACTTCTGCCACCAACAGAGACAATTCAGGAGAGCTCACAGACACCTGCAGAAAATCAGTCTGAAGAGGTGTGGGTTGAAACCTGTCTGCTTTCTGCATTCCAAATGGCCTTAGGCAGAAAGACAAGCACATAAGCAGCTGGGTTAGCAAGGAAGGGGATGCTAGAGGGCATGTCCACTAGCACATTTTAAGGTATCTGGAAGAGATTGAGCCCAAAATCTTAGATGCTTTTGCCACTATTCACACCTAATTAGGTCACCCGGATTTCACTGAATTGCTCTCTTGAGCTTAGGCTCCTAAATTCTAGAGCAGTCATGCAAGAGGCACTTAAATGGCTTGCTTAATGCTTGCCATACACACAAATCCATCAGGACTCCTGGATTTAGGCAGAACTCAAAAATACACTTTATATAATTTCACTGAGTGGCTCAGCAGTAATAGTGGCTAGAAAGAGGCTGGAGGCTAAGGAAAAGCCCCCTGCACAACTCATTAATTCAGAGCTACAGTAAGATGTTGGGTTCCCTTCTGCTCATGCACACATATTTCCCTGTAATCATAAATCGTCACTCAGAAGAACATTTGCTAGAAGCCAAAAGAGAAGCAACTGTACATCCTTTACATGCAAGTATTATGTACCTTAGCCATGAGCGTTGTTCCAAAGCCACCTTGATAGTTATTAGCAGATGGCACTCCTTCCATCACTCCAGGAACAGGGTTGTATGTGTCACTTGACCAACAGCGACCTGAGCTCATATTTAGGATTTTGGCCAGTAGTTTTGGGTCAAGACCTAATCTGTCAAAGGTCAAGGAAGAGAAATTAATGTAAAAATGAGTAAGACATGGGTGACTTGTTTTATATCTTTGGACCCTACCATCATTTCTCTCCCTTTATTATAAGTCATGAAAAATGACAGAGTATTGATATTGGGGGTAGGGATGCTGCATCTTAAATTAAAGAGCATCAATCCAGCATTTAAGCAGCAGTTTTCAGAGCTTTTTTCCTTTTGCACTAAGCAAATCCCCTTCACCTACCGATTTTGAAAGTGAAAGCAAAATAAAGGTCTTCTGAAAACAGTAGTTCCCTCGTATTTCAATTACTAAAAGGTGTTCTCTGTTCTGCTATCTACTAGGTCACATAATTGTTCTTCATATCAAAATTATATTCTCTAAAGCAGAAGAAGGCAAAAAAATTCACAAGCAAGTGCGGCATTGTGAGAGTACTAGTGCAAAGTGTTTATACATGAATACTGGTGCATTTTTGATGTAAGCAAGATAATGCAAATGATACTGCTCTAATAATAAGTGAACAAAAATGCTACACTTCTCAAAAAATATTTACTATTGTACTACTGCAGCCTGTACATTCTTTGCTTTGTTATTATTAAACCTTCATTATATACTCTTGCTTTATGAGGCAAGTCTGCCTTTCACTGTGACATGTTATCTATTCGCAAACATACATTATAGTTGTGGGTCAACTGTTGATAAGGTTACTGATCCTGATAAAACAAAGCTTGTCCAAGTAGAAACATCATTTGTTCTGTCACAGAGCTGATGGCATAAACTGCTGCTCTATGTAGACCCTGAAAGTACTCCAATATTATAGGAAATTAATCCTCTTAGGAATTAACAGTCATGCTGACACTAAGTTGCAAGTCTAATTTTACACCAATTGCATTTATACCAATAATGAGCAGCAGTTTATCTGGCCCTGTACAAATGCTCATGACAAAAAAAAGAAAGCAAAGGAATTATCTTCATTAACAATCCAGGAGCAGAAAAGGACATTTCAAAAGAGATATATCACAACCTTCTATGAAAATCTTTTTAATAGAAGGCAACTCTCTGTACATTAGCTCTTACATCACAGACATTTTGCAGATCTCCATAGCCATGGGGATCCTAGCACTGTTTCCAGGCACTGTAGCACTCAAGGTTTTAATTTGTAGATGAGAAAAGCTTCATTCACAACAGAATAGTTGCTAAAATTTATGTCTATTTATTCCAGAATGCATTTTGGATTTGAAAAACTACACTTAAGACAACGGACCCTACAGCATGGTTCCTGTTCCCATAACAGCATATGTGTCCTAAAATTCTGTCCTCTTAATGCAAACCAAGATCACTTTCTGTACTGCAAAGGTAGTTTTTAGCATTACTGCTGTGCAGTCTTATTTATGAATTGCTGCAGCAGCCCCTGGAATTCAATGAAAGGTCTCCTGCTGGTCTGAATGGGATCAAGCTTTATTCTCCTCCCCATTTCTTTCTAACCCTCTGACTCAACAGAATACTTTCAACTGCCATTTATTTTTTAAAAAATGTATTTTCCAGCACCAATATGTTTTCACAGTATTTTAATTGCACTTTTAGCTTCTATAGTGCATCGAAGTCTTCATCAAGAATCACTCTGAATAAATGTTTTTCTTGTTGTCATCTAAAAAACCTGCACCAGGAGCGGACAATGCCTGAGCTTTCAAATGCACAGAGGTTGCTTTTTTGGCCAAAACAAATCTCTTGGTTTGTTTGTTTCCTTACTGTTGTTGCAGATCAGTATTTTTAGCAATACAATGCCTGCTTGTGCCATATCTAACTGCCTGCAAGGCCTGTAATTACAGCTGCGAGTATACCGAAGACAGGGAGCTTATTATTTCAAAATGCATATAACCCTCATAAAAACACTGTTCTTATAGTGTTCCAACTACCTCTCTGTAAAAGTATACTTTAAAAAATATGTGTATATTATACAGATATGTAAAATATGTCTGCACTAGATCTGGCATTTTTTTTTTCTCTAGGAAAATAAAAAGGAAGATAGTGTCAGTTTAAATCCCTGCTTCTTCAAACTTCGTTGCTCTTAAACACCATGCAGATTCTCTTCAGAAGCCCTAAACCTATTTTTTTCTCCTTTGCAGCAAGTGTATCATTAATAAGAGCAAGTTAGAAGTGCTTTGCATTTCATCTTTCTGAGGATTCATCCACTGGTGCATATATAACTGACAGTTAAAATTAGACATATATTAAAATCAGTTACTGAAGAAGTCCTCTGTCTTCCACTGTGCCCAAAGCTTGTAATGGTCTGAAGCCAGCTAGAATATACAGTAATTGTCATTCAGTGAGAGTCTATCCTAGAAAGTCATGCTTCAGTGGAGAAGACTGAGTTTCCATTTGAAATCAACAAATTAATCCAAGACAGGTATCTGAAAGGGCAAGTTTAATAGGAAGCAGCTACTGGGCTCTCAACCATGATAAAATGTTATTGCTGTTTCCCTGTAAATTGGCTGGGAACATATGATACTCTCTACATAAGAGCTGCATTGCTGTTCAAGAGATATACTGCTCAAGCTATCAAAATGATGACAGTCTGCCAGTTCCCATAACAACTTGCCATTGGATGTGGCAAGAGCTTGTGCATGCATGTGTGAATTTAAAATTACCAAAATGTTCTTCTCCCTTATAAGCAGAAGTCCATGTATTAAATGTACTTATAATAGAGCTAAAACAATTGCTTCCCTCAAATCAGTGCTTCTTCAATAACATTCCTAATGAACTGAACAGCAGAAATTCAGCAATGGACACACATACCAAAAAATGGTTAAAATAGGATCCCTTCAAGCCACTGCTCAACACTCAAGATTTGCTGAGCTTTGATAAAACAAAGTCCTGAAATTTGCATACACTCCTCCAAGAATTCATTCTGGAACAGACAGAAAAATTGAAATAGCATCTCACAAAAAAGGTACATCCTGGTCTCATTTTAGGGTGTAACAACTGAAGTAGCTGAACTGTTGAGAGTTTCCCATCTCAAGGTGCTTTGGATAAATACCTTATGAAGTTACAAATATTCAAGCAGAACCTCAGGACTTTTCTAAAACAGCTAAAAATGACTTTGCCATTGGCATATTAAACAAGCTAAATGCTTTCAGGTGTCATTACTAACCTTCATAAGACTTAGCTACAGCCCCATGCTGAAGACACCAGAGCCATGGTGCTGTTGGAGGAATTCTTTTTCAAGGCACTCTTTCTAAAATTTGCATCAAAAATCATCCCTCAGCCTGCAGCACACACTCCTCTTTACACTGTTGACTTCCCTTTCTGCTCATGTCTTCTACCTACAGCCCAGAGACGCTCACAGAAATCAGATCTAGAAGCTGAAACTACATTTAGACTCAATATCAGAGGGCAAAGTTCTTTTTCCACCTTTCCACTTCATGTATCTAAAAAAAAGCAAGCAGATGCCAAGTCCACATACAGTAAAATGGCTTGGGGAAGAGCTGCATTTGCAGCTTTTGACATAAATATGGGTGCTACCACAGTCCCTCCTCGTAGAGACGACTTTCCCTGCTGTTGGAAGTACAAAAGTGATTTTGCAGTGAGGTTTTCGCCATAGAGCTCTTACTGCTCTCCTGGTCCCTTATATCCCAACCATATTAAGCAACTTTGCCCTATCTTGTGTCACCTCATAAACCCTTCCCTGAGTCTGTGCAGACACTTTCTGAAGTGACTGCAAACTGCCTGACAGACAGCAACTGCCATCTGACCTAAACACAAACCAGGTATCAGCAATGTTTCATTTCCGAGCTTTATTTTGCTAGTATTAGACAGTGTTTCACTGGAACTCAGGGGTCAGTAAAAGAAAGCTACTGACACTGAGAGGATCAGCAAAAATAAAAAGAGAAATAGTTTATGGCTGCAGACAGTATCACTTAATGTTTTTATTTCTTATTTGTGAAGTTTACATGAACTTTGTGTATTGGTTTGACACAATAAATCACTACATTATTTTGCAATATGCACATTATCCATAAAATCGTATAGCAAAATCTAGTCAAGATTTTTCTACTGACAAGTTGCATTATCATGCTAGAAAAAAAGAAAATACAAATGAAAATGAAATTCCGGAATGTCTGCCACACCTTCTAACTTTAAGTAGCGACATTGATAAAGCATCAGGAAATTAATGGAAAAAACCAAAACAAAACAAACCAAGCATTTCAGTGGTCAGCACTCAGGATGGATTTTTTTTAAAATTAGTTACAGAATCCAACCCAAGTCACCTCCAGTGAAAACAGAAATCTTCATTACCAAATGAATATGATTAATAAAGGAAGATTAAGTAAAAAAGCAAATGGGATATAAATGCAGAAATTACATAGCAATATTGTCTATTTTTATGGGAGTTCATTGTGGAATGTTTGCTCATTAACGTCATTTTTTCCTTTCTCCTCACCACACTCTATTTACTACTTACGTTGAAGTTTCAAAAAATTCTATAATCTCAAATAGAAAATAAATAAAACAAAAGTAGATATCATCTAAAAATCTGAAATGAATGAACTTAGGCTGCATGGTTTATGAAAACACTAGAGAAGAAGTGGTTTATTAATAGAAATAACATCACACTTTTGAAGACTTAAGCTCAGAATATATATTGGTTTCTGGAAGGTGCTTTAACATGACTTTCTAGTTACATCTAGTTCAGTCAGCAATATTTTGAATAATTAATTACCCAAAGTCCCTAAAACTCAAGATTTAAATGATGTAGCAGATATATACAATATATGACATGAAGATATTTTATATTCTATCTAAAAGTTAAGAAGATATCTAAGCTTGACAATTGCTACTATAAATTTTTTAGATTTCCAGTATCCTTTACCACTATAGGTCGGAATCAGACTTTCTTTACCAGATATGCATCAATCTAATACACCAAGCTCAGCTTCCTACACTCTGCAGGCTAGGCACCCACACTATCCTTTGAGTCTTAGACTTGAAAAAAACACAAATAAATTTGTTAATGTAGCAAAACTTCTAATAATTAAAATTACAACTGTTAACTGGTACATTAGAAATTTGTACACACCAGAAGTGGAAAGCTCTTATTCTACTTATAAGCAGAAGTCACCTTCTCCAGGATTTAAGTCACAGCACATTAAAATCAATGCAAGGGTTCTAAATTACTTCATAAGGCTTTAAATTGCAGCTTCCATCTTAATCCTCATGCAGTTTTGAACTAAATGAGATTCTACTCTTTGTGTAATTCAGGTTACAATCATCTACAATAAGTATAGTACTTCTTGATTACTGTGATTGTGGGGTGGGAAGGTTTGTGTATTGCCACCTTCACACTAGATTTTTGCTTACACATGCTGAATACCAATTCAGCCAAAATTTAAACTGGAAAAGGATAAAATGAAAAA